>MDKI01045702.1:0-24335 GCA_005239505.1 Nicotiana paniculata
CCCTCAAGAAAATTGTCTAATAGATCCATCGTCGGGAAACGCCCAAATTATTCCATTAATCTAGCATAACTAAGATAGCATAGAAAGTCATCAGACAATCTCCTCACCCCACACTTAAAATTGTGCATTGTCCCCCATGCGCACCCATACATACAAGAGGGTAAAGAAAAAAAACTCCTTGGTAGACCAAAGGCCGAATCACTAGCATCTCATAGGGTACTCAGACTTCTCCCAGGCCTGATCCTTCCTGTGGGTACCTCACATTTAGTTCCAACCATCTGGTTTGCTGTTACATCCTTCCAGTGGCTTTGCGTTCCATGTTCCTAAAAAAAATTCAAAAAATTTGACACTACAAAGATAATACAATTAGAAAAATAAAATAAAACAAAAATAAAATAAAATAAAATAAAGCAGTAAAGCTGGGTTGCTTCCTAACAAGCGCTTGATTTAACATCGCGGCACGACGTGAATCACTCTCTGCCTTCACTTCGAACTTATGAATTGAGCCCCCAATTTGGCATAAAGTTTTCGGTTATGCTACGAGGGTGGTGGAACAAATATAATTGGCCCAAGCAACCATTGTATTATTTTACACTTCTTGGCCTTTAGATGAGGTATGTAATCCTGTTTTTCTGGCAAGAAAAAATTCCAGGATGTAGGCATCTTGTTCCTCATTCCCTGACTCCTCAATTGACTCGGATGATTCTATTTCCATATCATCATCCAAGCACAATGTGGAAAAATGTTTGGAGTGAGGACCAATGTGCTCAAAAGCATGAACTTCAGGACTTTCAGTATCCTCAACATCAATCACACTAGAGTCGATTAAATTTGAATCATCAACGTCCCTGGTTGACTCTAGTATTACTTCTTCAACATCAGCATCCTCAAATTCTAGTTGGTTAGAGTGTTGGGTTTCTACTTTGGAACCCTCCATTGACACCTCAATTTCCATCTCTAATGTACATTGCTCCTGGCTACTATCCATAATATTGGCATATTGAGCATTAAAAGCTTTAACTAGTTGACTCATTTGAGCCTCCAAGTTGCGAATAGTTTCATCTTGCCTTTGTACCTGCAGTTGTAACACCCCCTGTTGTTCCAAAATGCACTTCATCATATCCTCAAGCCTTTTCAGGTCATCATGACTGAGTTCTTTGTTTCTATTAACTTCACAAGAAAAAGAAGAATCATCAAAGTAAGGGGTTGGGGGAAGATAAGAAATATAAGCACAACCCTGAAAGTGACCATCTTGACAACCACACATATCACACAGATTCCATACATAAGATTGAGTTGGTGCACATAACTCTCTCTCGGAAATATTTTGATAACTTTTCTCTGGTTGGTTTCCTCCATAATATGCATAACGAGGATCAAAAGTAGAATTACCAACATCCAAACTCTCATAATTCCATGATGCCATGTTTTTTTTTTAAAATTAACAAATACAACTTTAAAAAAAAGAAAATAAAAATCAAATACTAAAAAAAAAATCAAACTTGAAACCTAGCAATATGTACAATTACAGCTACACTTGATAATACCGTTAAGTCCCCAGCAACGGCGCCAAAATTTGACCACGCTCAACTATGTCTAATAAAAGACTAAGCGGGCGTTGCAAATATAATCCGGGGTATAATGTCCAGAGTCGATCCCATAGGGAGTTAACGTATCAAGCAAGCTGTCAGATTACTAAATTGTCACTTGGCGTTGTTTAAACTACTACAACTGAATGAAAATATTAAAACTAATAGGCTGAACTTTAGCAACCAGTAAGATGAAGCCAAATAGTAAATAATGAAACTAACTGAAGATTTTTATATAGTTTTCTGATATTTTTTTGAAACTTGAAGGCTGGAATCCCAGAGTGATGAGAGCAGAAAAATGGAAAAATAAAGAGTGAATTTTGTCCCTAAGTGAAGGAAGATGAGGTCTTATATAGAGAATAAAATTTTGTCATGGGCTCAACAGAATGAGGTAATAAATCTTAGCAGGCAGTCCCTAAATTTTAGGATAAGAGCATCTTTTAAAACTGAATTACACGGATGTTGGACAACTGTCCGTTCAGATATTTCTCCATATTTTTTCAGCCCTTTTAACTTCTGAATTTACCCCTTTTTCACACCAAATTTTGACCTAATTACTTATTTTATTGCTTTTTAGTCCCTACTACTAGATTCTAGAATGTTCAATTAGTTAAACAAAAAATTCTCCCACATTTCCTATTTTAATTGATCCTCTCAAACTTCTAATATTTACAATACAGGTTATACATGAGAAATCATACGGATAAACAAAAATACAATTATGCTAATGAAATTACCAAGAAATTCATTAAACACTCTACTTCAACATTGATCATGCAATTAAATAAATAATCCTACTTTTAACTGAACTAATCAAATCAATAACCAGTTTAATTAATCGTGCTTAAACGTGAATTAAGTATTCAATTATTAATCTTCCTAAAACCGATAGGCGTGACAGAAATTCAAAAATTAAACTAAACAAGTTTGAACCCTTAGAAACAAAGGGAAAACAAAAATAAAAGGAGAGAAGACTACCCGCTTTGAAGAGATTCGAATCAAAACAGGCGATTAAGCTCCAAGCTATCAGTGGTATTTTGACCTAGCTTTGATGGTCATGCAATGAGTTAAAATTAGCATCAATCGATTTCTCTTGTCAAGAGCAACCAATTGATGTCAATTTCGTACTCATCAACCGAAATCTGAGAGAAAAACACAGAACCAACCGATTTGGATTTCTTAGGGATTTATAGATCTGAAATTCGAAGGATTTGATAGGATTTTGGAAAATTGATTGTGTATCATTAATGGGGGTGAGATGAGGAGTTTATGGTGTTAATTTGAGGTTGTTTGGAGATTGGACATCGGTGATGGATTTAAGGGCGGCTAGGGTTTGGATGGGGGTAAGGAAGATGAGGGAATGAGAGGGATCTGAGGGTTTGGGGCTTGGTCTCAGACAATTATAAGAGAAAAGGGGGCTAAGTTCGGAGCCGTTAGATCTGGGGTGATCAACGGTGAGGATTGATGGGGAAGGAAACAACGTTGTTTGGTTTATTAAGGGGTTGGATCGGGTGGGGCTTGGGCTGGGCGATTTGGTAAAAGGGAATTTGGGCCAGCCCAATTTAGGTAACTAGCAATCTCTTTCTTTTCTTTCTTTTAATTTCAAAAATAGCCAATTTATTGAACACTTCTAATTCCCACTAATTTGCAGAATTAACCCAATGATATATTTGTTAAATAATTAATGAATTTACTTAACTAATAATGCATGTAATGTTACTAATGTATTTTTTTTTGCTATTTTAGTATTTTACAAATGCAATTAAACCCTAAAATGTAAATATTTATTTTTGTATTTTCTTAAAGATTTAAAATGCAACTTAAAAAATGCATCAAACATGAACACGTACAAAGCAAACTAAGTAAAAATATAGAAAAATAATTTAAAGCTATTTTTTGAAATTTTTAGGAGTAATTTTATATTAGGGCAAAAATTAGGTGCTCACATAACTGGATAATATCTGATACCGGATCTAATAAATGATGAAGTTTTTAATCTTCAGACCGAGTAATAAATTAGAGTAAAAAATCAATAAGATTTTAATCTCCAAAACGAGTATAAGTCACTTAGACTTTAATTTTCGACATATAAGTAGAAAGTCACGAAAACTTTAATCTCAATGAACGAGTATAAAATCACACAGATTTTGATCTCAAAGCAGGAGTAGAAAATCACGAAGATTTTAGTCTCCATAAAGGATGTAGAAAATCACGAGAATTTTAAATCCCCTTTCCAAATGGTTTTCCAACTAAACTATTATAACACTTCTTTTTTTTGGTAATTAAACATTTTTATTAATCACCAAAAAGTGACAACATTACAAAGCAAGCATAGCTACTCCCAGCTAGCTTAACAGTGAGAAAAACACATAATCCCTCAACTCTAAACTATCCTAGCATATACTAACTAATGCTAAAAGATCAAACTTTGTACTAGAGTTTTTACATTCCCAGTAGCCCTGTAACTACATATGCAAGTTATTTCTCTTGCCAAGCTTGAATTATCCCTATATGTCTCTTGGAAAATTCTCCGGTTTCTCTCTTTCCATAAGGCATGCACATACTCAACGTATATCATCTTGATCAGTTTGGCCATGGCTGATTTTCTTTTTGAAAGTTGACAGACGAGTTGTAACTGTTGTTCCTATGTAGTCTTGGACCTATGTTGATTCTTAGTCCACTGCATCAATCTACACCATAGTCTTCTAGCATAATCACAATAAGCAAATAAGTGATCCCTTGTTTCCAAGAAATTTTGGCATAATACACATAATTCATTCATCTTGAGCCCCCATTTTTTTATTCTATCCACCGTAAGCAATCTTCCTTGGCATTGCAGCCACATTGTGATAAGTGCTTTAGGTCTGGCGGTGTTAGAACACATAAGGCTTTTCCAGGTAATTTAAGGCAGGACTGGAATCAATTGTAGATAAATCTGTTTTATCTTGTTTTTCTTGTCCACTAAAGGCCTGCTCAGTTGACTAATGATCACTCTTGCCTCCAATATCTTCCTCACCATCCAGCTTGCACTTGCAGGAATAGGCATGGTCTGAACACATTGATCCTTTATGTACACACTATGGATCTATTTAATCCATAGCTTATCTTGTTTATGAGAGAGATCCCAGTAAGTCTTGGCAATAGCAGTTTTGTTCAGATGTGCATGTTACATAAATTGAGCCCTCCAACAGTCTTAGGTAAGCATACTTTCTCCCAAGCAGTGAGTGCCTTTTTGTGATTTCATTACCACCCGACCACATATAACTTATACATTGAGCCTCTATCAACTTCATCACTTTAACTGGTAGCAAGAAGATTTGAGCCCAGTAAGATTGTATGCCAAACAGGACTATTTGTATCAACTGCACCCTACCTGCATAGGACAATTTCTTAGCAGTCCAGGATGTAAACTATCTTGGTAATAAGAGGTTTCCGCTGCATCATATTCAGTTTCTTTGTATCCAGAGGTATTCCCAGGTATTTGAAGGGCAATTGACCTTGAGAACAACCCAAAGTCTGGCAGATTATGTCAATGGTTCCCCTGTCCATACCTCCACAGTAGATAGCACTTTTATTCAAATTTGCTTGCAAGCTAGATGCATTTGAAAAGTCAGTAAAACATTCATGTAGCTTCTTGATTGAATAAATATCTCATTTTGCAAACAACAGTAAATCATCAGCATAGCTTAGATGAGTTATATGTAGCTTACTGCACCTAGGATGATACTTGAACTTAGTGTCCAAATGTAACTCATTTAGTTGTCTACTCAGATACTCCATGGCAATAGCAAAAAGGAAAGGAGAAATAGGGTCTCCTTACCTTAGGCCCTTAGCAGCATTGAATGGATTTATGGTTTCACCATTCAGAAGAATGGTATAATTGACTGTAGTCACACAAGTCATCAGTCATTTGGTAAATTTTTCTGAAAAATGTAGGCCTTCTAAAACTTTCTCCAGATAACACCACTCAACAGAATCGTATGCCTTTTGTAAATCAACCTTAATCATACATCTAGGAGAGATGTGCTTTATACTGTAAGATTTAACCAATTCATGTGCAAGAATGATGTTGTCCACTATTCTTCTACATGGGATGAATCCTGCCTGGGTTTCAGAGATAATAAAACTCATGATCTTTTGCATTCTTCCAGCCAGAACTTTTGCTATTATTTTGTGTATAATTGTAGTCCTTCACAGTACTCGGATTTGGAATCTTTGGAAGCAAGGTCAATGTTGAGCAATTGATAGCTCTGAACATACTTCCAGTAATGAAGAATTCTTTAGTAGCATCACATACCTCATTTTTTATGATTGGCCAAGCTTTCTTGAAGAATCTAACATTGTATCCATCAATCCCGGGGGCTTTATGATCACAATTGGACTTAAGAGCTTCATAGATTTCCTCATTTGTAACATCAGCACACAATTCCATTTGTTGATAGTGAGACAATCTATGTCCATTCCTCATCACCAACATATTAACACCAGGAAGAGAAGTAGTTGCTGATCCCATCAGAGTCTTGTAAAAAGCTGTAAATTCCTCCTTGATAGCTTTAGGATCTTTTATCTTTAAACCTGATAAGGAAGTAATATCCATGATCTGCTTCTGTTGTTGTTTCTCCTTCATTACTGCTGTGAAATACCTTGTGTTTGAATCTCCTAGTTTAATCCATGTAGCTCTGGATTTCTGCTGAAACACACTTTCTTCAATCATATTCCACTTCTCCAGTTGCTGCAGGCAATTTTTTTCTTGTTCACCCAAGGCATATGAGTAGTTTATTTGCATGTCTTTCTGTATTTCTTTTAATGCATCTCTTGCCTTTGAGATTTTCTCATTAATCCCCTTGAATTCTTCAGTATTCAGTACTTTGAAAGCTGACTTAAGTTGTTTCAGATTTAGCCAAACATTCTTCATCTTCCCACTGTCCTTCCTTTTTTTTTCATCCATCCTCCACAATTTTTTTGAAACTTCTATGTTTAGTCCAAACATTGAAGAATCTAAAAGAAGTTTTGATTTTGTTTCTAGCATGTCTAAATGGGATCATTATAGGAGTGTGATCTGAAATAAACGGGTCCCAAACTCTGCAATCAAATGCCCATATTGAACCATCCACTCATCATTTTCAATTGCCCTGTCTATTCTGCTACATACCCTGTCATTTCCCTTCTGTTTATTTGACAAAGTATAATACTCACCTCTCCATGGGACTTCATTTAATAGCAAACTATTACAGCAGTTTGAAAAGTCCTGTATTTCTGCCAAAGTAATTGGAGATTCTAGTCTATCTTATGGATAAAGAACAACATTGAAATCTCCACAAAGTAGCCAAGGTACTTTGTTTGCAGGAGCAATTTTTTTAATCCCCTCCCGAAGTGCTTTCCTCTGCTCAATTGTGTTGTAGCCATAAATGACTGTAAGCATACATTTGACCCCATTTTAAAGACCATCAACCATGCAGTGAATAAATTGTGCATCTTCATAGACTATCTATACATCATACCATTTAGGATCCCATGTAATCCAAATTCTGCCATTATGTGCATCTTTATAATTTGAAATCAGTTTCCACTTTGGTGTAACTCTGCCTGCTACATGTAATGTTTTATTCTGTTTAACTCTAGTTTCAATAATAGCTGCTAATTTTATATGATTCTCCTTAAGGTACACCTTTAGTTCCTTCTGCTTGTACCTCTTATATATTCCCCTAATGTTCCAAAAAAGCAAAGTCATTGAGTTTTACTTGTGTTTCCTCCTAAGTCAGGAGGCTTTGTTCTCATCATTCCCTGTCCCTCTTCATGTAACATTTGTAAACCATTCTCTATTGTGATGCTTTCATGATCAAGTTGCATTGGTACTATTATTGCTTTAGTACCTTAATTTGATCCTCTTGTTCTCACATGTGTCCATTCTCCTTCCCTACTGTTAACTGAAGGTAGTGCAACACCCTTTCCTTTGTCATTATCTTCCTTTTCTTCTTTATGTTCCAGCCTATTATCATTCTTTGCTTGTTGTTCTTTATTTTTGGGAACCCATGTAGGTATTAATCTTGACTTCTTTTTGCTATGTAGTGGTTTCCCTATTTGTTTCTGTCTCACACAATCATGGCCTATTTTCAAACATTCCGAGCAGTATTCTGGTTTCCATTCAAATTCAATAGCCTGCTGAAATTTCCTACCAGATGGATCATTTACTGTAATCTCTGTTGGAAGTTTCTTTGTAACATTAACCTCAATCAGAATACGAGCATATGACACCCTAGTTTGTTTTGTAGTACACGGATCAGCAAACAGGGAATTCTCTAGCACACTAGCCATCCTACTCAAAGAATTCATTCCCCAACAATTCATTAGTAGCTTTGGGAATTTTACCCACAACGGGATTTCTGTTAAGAATTCAGCATTAAAATCGAATTCAGACGACCATTGCTTAAGAATCATAGGTTTGCTATTAATAGTATAAGGTCCTCCATACAGAATTTCACGTAGATCATCTAGATTCATAAATTTGACCACATAATAACCATCCTCATGCAAATACAGATCTGGATCTGCAACATTATTCCATTGTTGTGAAATGTATCTATGCATTTGATTATATCCTGGTGTTTCACCAATGACATATACAATCAATGCTTTCTTCCATTTTTCTGTTTCATTCTCAACCTCCTCTTTATCAAAATTTATCACATATTGACCGTCTACTACTTCTGGTGCAATATAGGTGAGATTCATACCATTCTCTGCAGATCTTGTTTCCAGCAAATAGCTTCACCCATGGTTTGTCAATTGAGTTCCCTTTCTCCTCTGCAATTGGATCAATTTGATTCTGGCTAGTCTCAATTGGAGCTGCATTCGAACTGATGTCATGAATTATCACCTTCTCTACTTTTGAACTTCCTTGATTTATCAATGGACTAAGATTTAGTCTGATCGTTGCTCCTGCACGTGCACTGTTACATCCCACGTCTAATGTTTTGTTCATGACTGGCGGACCAGTCGATGTAGTAATTTTCTGAGAATTTCTACCTTCAATTGTCTTAGCTATGACTGTAGCGCTTACTGAATTTCCGATAGTAACTAATGGCGGGTTTTTGAACGGTCGACCTCTCTTCTTAGCCATGGCTGCTAAGGACGGTGCAGGCTAGCATAACCTGCGCCGAGAGCAAAACTATTATAACACTTTAAACATCTGGATCTCTTTCTTTAATCAAACACATATATGTTCATCTTTACATATATTATATTCATGATCTCAATAATACTTCAATTATTATTGTAAGCCCAAGTATTACCAACCACATATATTTATGCATGTCTCCAAATTGCATATATTAACAAATTATACAATTTTCATTTGGCTAGGGAATCACAAAACACATGTTATTATTAATCATGCATGCAATTTTTAAATTTATAATATGAAATCATCACATAATAAATATCTACCCTGATACTATATGATAGTAAATTAATTAAAAAATCAGTAGAGTAAAGAAATTATAACCCGATTTTGTTGTCACCTTTTACCATCACTTGTTTGAATCATTCTGCTTGGAACAAAATCACGAAACACGTGGTTTCTTATCTTCACTTGCTTTCCAAGATACGCCTAATATTAGCTGTAAATTATGTCAAAACAAATTCACTGGACAAAATTTTGTTAGATGAAATTTTGTGACAAGCAAGAGTCGAAGTTTAATTGCCTTAGGTCTGTTGTTCCAATACTTTGTCCCTTTAGAGCACTATATAAATGTCTAGTAATTAAGTCCTTAGGAAAGAAAAAATATTCATTAATGATTTATGAGTGATGCCGTGAAAATCATCCAATATTTCAATTATGATGTTCCACATCCTTGACGAATACCATAGTTCCATTTTAAAAAAATGAGGTCAAACCTCTAAATTTATAGATAAAGAAAAAGTAATACAGAGGTGTCTCTTCCATTTCTCATTCATATCTTTTAAAGAAAAATATGCAATAATAACTAATTTTTTGCCATCTTGAAGGTACGGATCACATCAAGAAATTATACTTCTTTCTTAAATTTTTGTCACTCAAAAATAATTTTTTTGATAATATTGATACAATACTTTAAAAGCTTTATATTCATTACATGGATACACGCACTAACACCTTGCATATATAAATTGAATGCGCAACTAATTCATTTTATCTCGTGATTGCAAGTGCACATCTTTTCATGTAACTTATGATGCTTTTTGTCACGTTTAGTCACTCTCATTATTTTTCTTACCCACATATACATATATGTCATCGTCGTGTGTCAGAAACACATCAAACACTTCGCATTTTTATTTTTATTTTATTTTTTTTCATAATTCTAATTATGCTAATGTATGAAATAAGGTAGCCACTACTAGACAATTCTTTTCATACCCTCACAAAAATAAAAACTTACCCGGGCGTTTTCAAGACATATTTGTTTATGCAATGATCTCTTCAATTGGTTCTTGCAATATCTCAAGTCTCAAAAACTAGTTAGGAGTGAATTCAAGTCTTTTTTCATGAACTCAGAATCACCAAAATTTATTTGATAAAATCAGTTTAATCACATCATCATCTGTGATCAAAGGTGGAGTCAGAATTTATAGTTTATGAGCCGAGGTCAGTCCGTTTAAATTAATTTTTAGGTTTTAAATTAATAATTTTTTCACATACAATAAATTTATTAAAATAAATATTGAGTTTAGATCAAAGTTTACTGAGTTCGACCAAATTTATATCACGCATTCTAGCTCTGCCCTGCCGACGACTAACAAATCAAATAAATAAAGCAAGATAAAACACCTCGGTACAAGTGTTTTTAAATAAAAAAGAGTGGTAATTTATGGATGAAAAGTATTCTAGCTAGGACAATTAATCAATATATATAACTTAAAATTAAATTCTTAAAATTATATAACATAAATTTCAACAATGCACTTCAAAATATAGAATGTTTGGCCTTCAAAAAGTTTGTAAAGATAAAAGAAATATTAATTAATATCCGTCCAAACAAACTTTTGATTGCAAGTTGCTTCCTCAATAATAATCCGTTTGCATGGGTAAAGTGTTGGGTTTTAAGATTGGATGAGCTTAATTTTAAGCTTGGTGTAGCTTAAAGAGGGTGAATGGGAAATAAAGGAAAAATGAAATATTTGAGTTTCCCTCCTTGCAAAAGGGACATTGTCCCATATAGGAGGAAGAAAAGACTTTTGATGGGTATATATTCAATTGCTCTTCTTCTAGCTCTTAAAGAGTTGAGAAGAAGGCAAGTCTCGCACCGTCGTCGTCGTCGCTCGGCTTCGGCGTCGGCTTCGGTCAAAGATTGATTAATTAATCTTTTTAGACAAAATCCCTTTCAAATTATTTAACCCATGACCCGCGACCCGAGTTTTCCCGCAATATTCCCACCTGATCCAACAGCTATGACTGTTCTGAAAGGTTGCAAACCTTTTCAGAATTGGTGCAAAATTGTCTATAAATATGCCTTAAATCCCAAAAATTTTACTTACTACATTTTCTGATTATCTTCTTCTTCTTCTGCACAATATTTTCCAGTGTGTTTACGACCCTTGAGTGGTTCGCCGTTCACCGGAGTTTTTGGTACCAATACGCTGGTGAGTTAAGTCGTTTTATCATGGGAGGATAATATTCCAGCACCTCGGGTACATGAGGGGAATAATTTCCTTAAGGACACACTGTGCATTCACTGGGCTCGATTTATTCCGATACTGTTTTTCAGAATTTATTTCGTTAAACTTTTCTACTAACTTTCTGCTTCTGGTTTTATTTCAGAAAGTTTAATACTTTATTGATTTTACAGCAATACAGATTGTATAACAATCTTAAGGAAATTATTTTTTTTATTCTGTATTCTGTTTGTGGAGATTAAAACCTGCGTGGTTTTCTACTCCTTCTGAATTTTACTATTCTGATTTGAAGATATAAAAACTTTGTCAGAATATTGAAATTCAAAAAACTATTTGAAGAACATAAAAACTTCATCATTTTTTGTGAAACAGTATATAAAAACTTCGGTTTTTATTTATTATACGTACTGCTTATATTTAATTACAGTGTTGTTTACTGTTCTGGTTTTGCCATTCATTGAACTCTTCTATTGTTGACAGTGAGAAATGACAATTGATAACGGAAATTCTTATGCGACTGTTGCGGCAACGACGATAGCCTCGTCAAGCCGAACTGTTGTTCCACCGGAAGGGGAAACCGGGGAAATTTCCTGGAGCCAACTTCAAAGGATGGCAACAAAGGGTGTTCTTCTGGCTTACCACACTTGGTATGCAGAAATTCACTAGTGAAGAACCTCCAGTGCCTGCTGCAGATATGCCGGACAATGATAAATTCATGATTGTTGAGGCGTGGAAGCAGGCAGATTTTCTTTGCAAAGGCTATATCTTAAGCGCTTTAGAGGATGGCTTGTACAATGTGTACAGTGTGATGGATACTTCGAAAGAATTATGGGACGCACTTGAGAAGAAGTACAAGACGGAAGATGCATGCTTGAAAAAGTTCGTGGTTGCCAAGTTTCTAGATTATAAAATGATAGACAACAAAACTGTGGGAACCCCAAGTTCATGAACTTCAACTCATTTTTCACGACCTTATTGCTGAAGGTATGGTCGTGAATGAAGCATTTCAAGTGGCTGCAATGATTGAAAAATTTCCTCCTTCGTGGAGAGATTTCAAGAACTATCTTAAGCACAAGCACAAAGAAATGAAGTTGGAAGTTCTTGTGATACGTCTCAAGATTGAGGAAGACAACAAAACATCCGAGAAGAAGTCTCGTGGAAATTCAACGATCATGGGAGCTAATATCGTTGAGGAGACTCCTCCAAAAAGTAAGAAGAGGAAGAGGACTTCTGGACAAATTAAGGAGCGGAACAAAAAGAAATTCAAGGGCAACTGCTACAATTGTGGAAGAGTTGGTCACAAAGCCCCTGATTTTCGTATCCCGAAAAAGGATAAGAAGAAGGGACAAGCCAACATAGTGGAGAAGAATTATTACATTGATGATCTTTGTACAATGCTTTCGGAATGCAACCTAGATGGAAATCCGAAGGAGTGGTGGATTGACTCTGGAGCCACTCGACATGTTTGTGCTGTCAAAAAAGCATTTGCGACTTACTCTACTGCTGGTCCCGAAGATGAGATTTCCATGGGAAATAATTCAACAGCCAAGATTGAAGGTTATGGGAAGATATTCCTGAAAATGACTTCCAGCAAGGTGTTAACGCTCAACAACGTTCTTCATGTTCATACTATTAGGAAGAATTTAGTTTCTACTTCTTTACTTGTGAAGAATGGATTCAAATGTGTATTTATTTCTAATAAAGTTGTTGTAAGCAAGAATGAAATGTATGTTGGAAAAGGCTACCTCACGGAGGGCCTTTTCAAACTCAATGTAATGTTTGTTGACAGTATGAATAAAATTTCAGCTTCTTCTTATTTATTGGAGTCAAACAATTTATGGCATATTCGTTTAGGACATGTCAATTATAAAACCTTGTGAAAATTAATTAATTTAGAAGTATTGCCTAAATTCGAGTGTAATAAATAGAAATGTCAAATATGTGTTGAATCTAAGTTTGTAAAACATCCTTATAAGTATGTTGAAAGGAATTCAAATCCTTTAGACTTAATTCATATTGACATTTGCGATATGAAGTCGACACCATCTCGAGGTGGGAAAAAGTATTTTCTTACTTTTATTGACGATTGCACTCGATATTGTTATGTTTATTTGCTTAATATCAAGGATGAATCAATTGAAGCATTTAAGCAATACAAGAATGAAGTGGAGAATCAATTGAATAAAAAGATCAAAATGATTAGAAGTAATAGAGGTGGAGAATATGAATCTCCATTTGCAGAAATATGTTCGGAATATGGAATTATCCATCAAACTAATGCACCTTACACACCTCAATCCAACGGAATTGCGGAAAGGAAAAATCGGACATTAAAAGAAATGATGAATTCTTTATTAATAAGTTCTGGATTACCGCAGAGTTTGTGAGGGGAAGATATCCTTACAGCTAACCGAATACTCAATAGAGTACCCCACAGCAAAACGCAATCTATTCCATATGAAAAATGAAAAGGAAGAAAACTCAACTTGAAATATTTCAAAGTGTGAGGGTGTCTAGCAAAGGTACAAGTTCCTTTACCTAAAAGGGTTAAAATCGGACAAAAAACAGTAGATTGTGTTTTCATTGGATATGCTATAAACAGTAAAGCATGTCGGTTTTTGGTTCATAAATCTGATAATCCCGAGATTCATGTTAATATGATAATGGAATCAGATAATGCTGAATTCTTTGAAAGCATCTATCCGTATAAAATTAAATGTGAGTCGTTAAGTGAAAGACCTAAACGACCTCGGGAAGAACCAAAGGAAAATACTCCAAGTGTAGAAGATCCAAGGCGTAGCAAACGTCAAAGAACATTTACTTCCTTTGGACCAGATTTTGTGACATTCTTGCTTGAAAATGAACCTCAAACTTTTAAAGCAGCTATGTCGTCTTCTGATTCAGCATTTTGGAAAGAGGCAGTCAATAGTGAGATTCAATCAATTTTGGATAACCATACATGGGAATTAGTTGATCTTCCTCCGGGAAATAAACCTTTAGGTTTGAAATGGATCTTTAAACGGAAAATGAAAGCTGATGGCACTATTGAAAAATACAAGGCAAGACTTGTTATCAAAGGTTATAGACAAAATGAAGGCCTTGATTACTTTGACACTTACTCGCCAGTAACAAGGATAACATCTATTAGGGTGTTAGTGGCACTAGCGCCGTGTATGGTCTTGAAATCCATCAAATGGATGTTAAAATAGCTTTCTTAAATGGAGAATTGGAGGAAGAGATTTACATGGAATAACATGAGGGTTTTGTGGTTCCTGTTAAAGAAAAGAAAGTGTGCAAACTTGTTAAGTCGCTTTATAAACTTAAACAAGCACCCAAACAATGACATGTCAAATTTGACCAAACAATATTGGCAAGTGGGTTTAAAATCAACGAGTGCGACGAATGTGTTTACATTAAAAACACTCCAGGTCATGAAGTCATTGTTTGTTTATATGTTGATGACATGTTGATAATGAGCAAAAGTATGGCAGATATAAATGCTACAAAGCGCATGTTGGCTAGAAAATTCAATATGAAAGACTTAGGAGTTGATGATGTAATCTTAGGAATCAGAATTCACAAGACTCCACAAGGTCTAGCATTATCATAGTCTCACTACATTGAAAAGGTACTTGACAAGTTCAAGTATTTGGATTTCAAAATTGCCAAGACTCTAATTGACGTGAGTTATTCACTTCAAAAGAATGGAGGTGAAAGTGACTTACAACTGGACTATGCAAGATATTGGGAAGTTAATGAATTGTACGCGACCAGATATAGCATGTGCTATTAGCAAACTGATTCGATTTCCAAGTAATCCCAATCAAATACATTAGATGGCAATGAAGCGAGTTTTGGGGTATCTGAAACATACCCAAAACTATGCTTTGCATTATAATAAATATCCCTCCATGATCAAGGGATATAGTGATGCAAATTGAATTACCGGTTCATCTAAAGTTACTCAACGAGTGGATATGTTTTCACAATTGGGGGTGGAGCAGTGTCTTAAAAATCATCCAAACAAACATGCATCGCCCGTTCTACAATTGAATATGAGTTCATAGCTTTAGATAAGGCTGGTGAAGAAGCTGAATGACTCCGTAATTTCTTGGAAGATATTCAATTTTGACCCAAACTTTTGGCACCTATTTGTATACATTGTGATAGTCAAGCAGCAATAGGTAGGGCAGGGAGCGTTATGTATAACGGAAAATCTCGTCATATACGACGAAGACACAATACCGTTAGACAACTACTCTCTAGTGGTGTTATCACAATTGATTACGTAAAGTCAAAAGATAACGTGTCGGATCCACTTACAAAAGGTCTATCTAGAGAGGCAGTTGAAAGATCATCAAAGGGAATGGGGTTAAGGTCTAGGACAAGTCATCATGGCGGTAACTCTACCTAGCAGACTGGAGATCCCAAGAGCTAGGTTCAAAGAGATCAAACAAAGTTATGAATGACGGTTCAACATTGTCAAATAACTCAACCCATTCTCTGATAAAGACAATGTTTAAAAATCCAGGTAAAGCACTAAGGCTTTTTTGATGAGTCAATAAAGCTTAAAGCTTTTTAATGATTTGCTAAGTCTGGTAGGATATGAGCAGATAGTGTGTCTTTAGGATTACACGTTTAGGAATCACCTATGTGAGTGTGAAGTGTAAGCCGCTTCAAAGGGAATGAAAGTAAAGGCCCATTCTCTAAGCACTCATGAAATCAGGCGGTGTTCATGGCTAAAACGAACACAACCGTGAGAACCATCGATGGTTAAGGATTGATTGTGTGACTTATGTTGTCTAGGTATACAACAAAGTTCGACGGTTCAAAGATATCAAATCTACCGATTGATCGAGTATATCCGATATAAGTTCAATACGGAAAGTTCAAAGGGAAACCTACTTATCCAGATGCAATAAATTCTTGCATATAAAACACACATGCGTCCGTGTATTCCTTTATTTTATAGCCATTCCCCATTCATGTTGGGGATTGTTGGGTTGGTAGAGCTTAATTTTAAGTTTGGTGTAGCTTAAAGAGGGTGAATGAGAAATGGAGGAAAAATGAAATATTTGAGTTTCCCTCCTTGTCAAATGGACATTGTCCCATATTGGAGGAAGAAAAGACTTTTGATGGGTATATATTCAACTGCGCTTCTTCTAGCTCTTACAAAGTTGAGAAGAAGGCAAGTCTCGCGTCGCCGTCGTCGTCGCTCGCTCGGCTCGGCTCGGCTTCGGCTAAGATTGATTGATTAATATTTTTGGACAAAATTTCTTTCAAATTATTTAATTAATTAATTTAATAATTAACGAAAATTCAATCCGGAATAACCCATGACCCGGTCCGATCTATTTTTTTTCCCGGATTATTAAATCCGTTTTTTAGTTTTTCCGCAATATTCTCACCTGTTCCAACAGCTATGACTGTTCTGAAAGGTTGCAAACCTTTTCAGAACCAGTGCAAAATGGTCTATAAATATGCCTTGAATCCCATAATTTTTACTTATTACATTTTCTGATTATCTTCTTCTTCTTCTGCACAATATTTTCCAGTGTGTTTTACGACCCTTGAGTGGTTCGCCGTTCACCGGGATTTTTGGTACCAATACGTTGGTGAGTTAAATCGTTCTATCCTGAGAGGATAATATTCCAGCACCTCGGGTACTTGAGGAGAATAATTTTCTTAAGAACACATTATGCATTCAGTAGGCTCGATTTATTCCGATACTATTTTTCAGAATTTATTTCGTTAAACTTTTCTACTAACTTTGTACTTCTGATTTTATTTTAAAAAGTTTAATACTTTATTGATTTACGTCAATACAGATTGTATAACAAAAACATACATTGAGAGTGTTACGTTACCGAGTAGCATCAGAATTAAGGCTTTCTTTAAGATACGATGAAATAATAGGAATTGTAATTATATCAATTGTACATGACATCACATGAAATAGTAAAAATATTTATTACAATCCACGTCGTATTTCCCTTAATTAGTAAAACATATAATTCTTGTCAAGTACTACGTACAATTCACAAAAAAATTCATAAGCTACGTAGCTCAAATATGCCGGGAGAAGACACATAATTTGATCATCTCTAATTACGACTAATAATTGTGATCTTATCTTGTTTTACCTTGACTAATATTAATTTTGGATATCAATAATTATATCAAATGTACATGAAATTACCTGAAATAGTAAAAATATTTACTAGAATCATGTGTATTTCTCTTAATTAGTAAAACATACAATTCTCGTCAATTCATATATATTACCTAAGATTAATTTTATTTTATTTTTGGTACATCGAAAAAGATATGTACAATTCACAAAAGTTTTCATAAGCTACATGTATAGCTCAGATTTGACAAGAGAAAAAACTCCATAATTGTAATATTCTCTAATTACGACTAATAATTGTGATCTTATCTAATTTTACCTTGACTATTGTATCAATTTCTTCAAAAAAGAAAAATGGGTATGAAATCCAACTCCTTCCCCTTTACAATATTCATAATTCTAGTAATTGCTTCTACTTTCTTCCATATTTCCTCAGCAAAAGATGGATTGAAATCTGAATTCTTTATTGGTCAGCCAACAAAGGATGTTAAAGTGGTGGAAATTGCAAATTTTGCTATAAATGAGTTCAACAAAAAAGCAGGACATAACTATATACTTAAACAAGTGGATGGAGTAGAAACTGTTACGTTTACTAGTGGTACAAATTATGAGTTATTTATCACTGTTTCCTTTGATGGGAAGTTCTCTTCTATTCAAAATTAACTCTATGAATCGTCCAGAATTACTCTAAAAGTATGTATATATGAAATAAAATAAACCATTCCAATTATATTAAACATGGTTTTGTCTAGTTTTATCTTGCATTATTATTGATGTGTTACTATTAAACATGGTTGAAAATTTCACTTTTTGGATGATCACAAAAATTGTGCAAATTTTTATGTCTCAACTATATAATGATGGCTCCTCGACCGGACCTATTGATCGAGGAGCTCGAAAATAGAGCAAAACTAAGATGAGCTAGAGAACAGGTGTTAGTCAATTTTGACCCTGCTAAGGAAAAGAAGCAGACTCTTACTCGACGTAGGATAGAGTAACCATAACCATTTTTAAAGCCTAGCCTTTTTGTCCCAAGACAAGTATTCTAACCAAATAACTATAGATCTTGAGCGTCTTACAAAGCATCTGTTTATCTATTTTTTTATACACCAAATGTCCTAGTCGACATATTTTGAGAATTATGAAATGTTATCCACCCTTTTTCATTGAAAAGAAAAGGACTAACTAGACATTTCCTATGTACTAAACATCCATTCAAGTGTGTGTTTGGTATAACATTTTTAAAAATATTTTTAAATTTCTAATGTTTGGTTGCCTAAAAATGCTTGAAAAAATAATAATACAACAATAACAACAAACTCAGTGTAATCTATAAGTGGGACCTACAGAGAGTAGAGTGTACGCAAACTTTACTCTTACCTTGTAAAAGTAGAGAGGTTGTTTCCGATACACCCTCGGCTAGGGGTGTACATATGTCGGATTGGTTCGAATTTTTCAATTATCATACCAAACCAATACTATCGGATTTTTAAATTTATAAACCAAACCAAATCAACAAAGTCGAGGTTTTCAATCTCGGGTTTTTTTCCAATAAAGTCTTCATAACATAAAATATGTAACTTATGTTCCAAATATTTCTCAAGTCCTAGTAAAATACAACTATATAATGTATTTTTCAAGAAACTAACACAATAATATGAGAGAAGTCATAGAATTATACTAAAATATTCAATAACAAAGATAAAATAATAAAATTATATAAAATAAATATTGCTAATTAATAAGCCATAACAAAAATTAACATAATCTAAAAATAATATATAGGTCATGCTAAACTAAGTATAGCTAAGAAGTACTAATATTAATTACATAACTAAGAATTAAAGAAAAAGATAACTAAGTTATTCATTTTCATTATAAACCAATATAAAACTAAAATAATTATCCAACAATATTGTCTTTTCTAGTATTGAATTGAATTTCTTTTATTATCATTAATATTGATTTGAAATTTATTTGGGTTACTACGTTTATGGGCTATAAAATTTATTTACAATTCAAGAATATTAAGTCTAAACTTGAAATAATACGTTAAAAGATAAGACTGTGAAAAAGTTTAAGAAATATTTATAAATTACATTACAATAAATATCTATATGTATAAAATATATATTAATATAAAAGCATGAATACAATGTTGGTTTACAAAAATAACCTTATAATAACTCATAATAAAAGGACATAACTGAAATTTTAGATATTAGTCTTATAATCCTATTATTTTTAGTATATAATACTACACGTTAGGAATCCTACATGATTACCTTTAGGAATCCTATTAATATAATTACTTTCGGGCCGTCTAATTCATATAAAATTGAACAAGTGAATATCTTTAGTCATCTAATCTGATTGCTTTTGGGATATACCTCTTAAAAATTTCTATTACTAATTTAATTCAAAAATATATTATAGTGTCCTCTTACTAATTTAATTTGAGAATGTATTATATTCTCAAAATTCTTATAAAATTAAGAGCCTATATTATTATAAGGGCATAGATAAAATATTAATATACCAAAATAGCCCTAAAATAATAAACAGAAGAACTCATAGGTAAAGGGCATAGTTGTAATAACTTATTTTTGGACTACAATACCTTCCATGCTAATTTTTAATATTTAACATTTTGAAATTAATAAAGTTTATCTATTAAATTCTTATTCAAAATATGTAGGAAAGTTTAATAAAATTAATTTTGTAGACGCGTAATTTTGACCCTCCCCGAAATATTATACTTTTTAGCGTTTAAATATTTATTTTAGGCCTAATATCACTATTTTGACTCGTTTTGACTATTTTTACCTTATTTTATCACAAAAAATAAAAATTACAAAAATAGTTTCACTTTTAATAATTAGTTTTATTTTAGTAGTGTATTTTAGTTAATTAAGAGTAAGTTTTATTTTATAAATACATTTCATTTTTTTAGTGTTTCTTAGGCCCAAAATTAGGACCCAACAAGAAGGAGCCCAACCCAATTTCCTAAATCCTTACACCCTAACCCTACCCTCTTCTTCTTAAAGACACCCATAACACACCTTAATGGGGATACACACAACAACCAAAATAAAAACACCAATCGCATCCTCACCATCACAACTTGCCGGAGAAGACACAAACAACCGCCTCTCACCTAGACCCCAACTGTCAACCCTTCCACACCTTCACAGCAGAGCCTCACCAACCATAGCACCCTTCAGCAACTGCCCGCCGGCCTTTCCCCGTCGCCTGAGAACGGCAGCAATCAAGGCTCCTCTCTGCACCCCGTCGCCGCCGCTGGAGCTGGTGATCGGCCTGACGGCGACCATCTCTCTCCTCTAAAATCTCAGCGCCGACATCTCCGAAAAAACGAAAAACAAAAAAGACCAAGACAAAAAAAACAGAAACGAAGAGAAGAGAATGAGTATAGTTTCAGTCATAGATTCCGATTTACAGTCGAGTTCCGATCAGAGTTCGAAGAGGTTTCCGGCGAGTCTTTCTGGTTGAGATTTTGTTTCCGGCCCTGTCCGTTTTGAGTATTAAGGTTGTCAATAGGTCAAGGTTCTGATTCATTTTAGAGGTCCATTTCTTTTATTCTCGTTTTTATCTTCAATTTCCATTATGAATTTTGTCGAGATGAAATCTTGGATGTGCGTGTGTTTGAGATTGTCAGCATGCTTGTTTGTTTGAAATTCATGTTGCTTTTCGTCTTCTTTCCTGATTAGATTATTAGGTGATTTTCCTATTATTAATGAAGTTTGGCCGGCCCCGTAGATCTAAAAGTATCCAGCCATAGGCCTGACCGGATATCGTTTGTCCACAAAGTAAACAAAAACAAAGTTTAAGAAAAGGATAATTTATTGATGGCTTCAAATTAGTGAAAATGGGTAGTGGTTTGTCAAACTCCAGAAAAGAATTATTAGCCAAGATTAGTGAAATAAATTGGGTTATGGGAGTTGGAAAAGCCAAAGCCTAGTAGTAATTAATGGTTCTCATATTTTATCGCGGTTATGTACACGTTCGCGTGACATAATTGTGATTTTTTCAAAATAAATCGAGGTATGTGTTCGCGCAACTTCGGTCAAACTTTCTTAAATAATTAAGCGTGACAAATTGTGTACACGTATGCGTGACATGATTTAAGTGCCGATTTTCGAAATAAAATTGAAGTACACGTTCACGTGACTGTGGCCGAATAATTTTAATATTAAGGGCTATTAATTGTGTACATGTACGCGTGACATAATTTTTAGCGCATTAAATAAGATGAGTACACGTACGCGTGACTCAAGATACCTTCTTAAAAGCGGTACAAGGTAAAATATGCTTAGGTCCTAAAAATGATTAATTAAACATTTAAGCCAGGTAGGATTAAAGCGACCGTGCTAGAACCACGGAACTCGGGAATGCCTAACACCTTTTCCTGGGTTAACAGAATTCCTTACCCGAATTTCTGTGTTCGCGGACTGTAAAACAGAGTCAATTTTTTCTCGATTCGGGATTTCAACCGGTGAATTGGGACACCATAAACTGTCCCAAGTGGCGACTCTGAATTTTACATAAAATAATCTCATTTCGATTGTCACTTAAATTTGAAAAACTCCCTTATTACCCTTCCCCGAGGTAGTAAAAAGTAGTTGTGACAGTGAGGAAAGAAATGAGCAATTCAAGAAGCGCAAGAGAGGAAATAAAGAAGAAAAGGTCAAGGAAAGCAAAATTGGGATGATGCCATATGACCTTGTGACCCTCGAAATCATTCTAGAACCATTAATTATTGCTAGGCGCATTGCAGGCAATGTGATTTTTTTATATGATAAATGCCCTAACGCTAACATGTTGGCTTTGTTGTGCTCCTCTTTGGTACTTTCATTGTTATCATAATAGGAGATGGTTAGTTTGTGGTATTCTAGTGAGTTATCCGTACAACACAAGGTCAAAGATCAAGATAGCTATGGCTAGGAAAGACTTGGATACAAGTGTTGTTGATCCGTTTAAGGAGATTGTTGAATCAGAATCTGAGTTGAAAGAAGAAGTCTTGAGGTTGAAAGGACAGATGGACGAAATATACCAAGCCTGGATTAGTGGGAGCCCTCCACCTTTATTCCCTACCAGCTATGTAGAAACCCTGCTTCCATTCCACCACTGTCCCAAGCCCAGATGCCCAATACAGTTGACATTTCCCCACAACATGCACTAGGCTTCACCCATTACCACTCCGACCCCGGTACTTCGTCCCAAACTTTTCATGCTCCATCAGCCGAAACAACCTTAGACCCTGCTCCGACATCTGCTCCCATTTACGTACCCCCTTTACAAGATACCCTTTACTGATCCTCTAGTGAACCCTCATTCCCCGCTCCAGATACCCAATACTATGCCCCGGAACCCACCTTCAAAGTCCCAGATCCTTACTCCTACACTCCTCACTTTGAGCCTCATTTTAAAATTGAGAAACCACCCAAGAATGCGGAGCAAGAGGAGATATCTAGAAAGGTAAAGAGTTTGGAGCAGTCATTGAGAATATGCAAGGGTTAGGAAGCCAGGTGAGCATAACCTATAAGGATTTGTGTGAGTTCCCTGATTTCCAATTGCCTGACGGGTTCAAGATGCCCAAGTTTGACTTGTATGAGGGACACGGGGTTCCAGTAGCTCATCTCAGAGGTTACTGCAGTAAAATGAGAGGCGCCGGGGGAAGGAAGAATTGTTGATGGCATACTTCAACCAGAGTCTGAGTGGGGCAGCTTTAGAATGATACACCCGCCATGACGCCAGCAGGTGGTACACATAGGACGATATGGATCAGGATTTTGCCAGGCACTTTCAGTACAATATAGACATTGTCCCGGATCGCCTATCTCTGACCAAGGTGGAAAAGAGGCCCAATGAAAGATTTAGAGAATATGGCATCCGTTGGAGGGAGCAAGATGCCCGAGTCTATCCACCGATGGAAGAAGCTGAGATGGTTGAGTACTTTCTTCAAGCTCAAGAGCCTACTTACTTTGGGCATTTGATCTCGGCTGTGGGTAAGCCTTTTAATGATGTGGTGAAAATGGGAGAAATGGTAGAAGAAGGGTTGAAGTCAAGCAAGATCATGAGCTATTCTACTTTAAAATCCACAACACAAGCAATTCAGAACGACACATGAGGCTTGTTGGGTCAGAAGGAACATGATGATGTTGCCATGGTTATCTCAAGATCATGACATGGCCCAACGGTTTCGCCTCCCCAATATATTCAGCCTCGACCCCGATGCCAACCCCAAACCTATCCCCGAGCTCCACATAATCCACCTCAGTATTATCCTCCGAACCACATCCGGTCATCTGTCCAACCATTGGGTCACTCCTTCTGGCGAGCGCCAACACTGCATAACACACTCTTGCCTTCACAACATGTTCGAGCATCCAAAAACCCTAGAAAACATGGGCATGGAGGGGAACAAAGTCAAAGAAATAGTTTCACGCCAATCAGAGAATCCTACACAAGCTTGTTTGAAAAGTTAAAACACTCTGGCCTAATCGAGCCGCTCCTCGGCTACACTACAGACCCATATGCAAAAGGTTTTGATCCTGCTGTACGGTGCATGTACACCTCTAATGTCCAAGGGCATAACATTGAAGATTGTCATGCTTTGAAAAGGGAAATAGAAAGAATGATTCAAGAAGGGGTAATTGTGATCAGGACATTGACACCCAGAATATCGCGCAGGATCCTTTACCTGCACATGATGATGCACACTTTATGGGGATGATCCGTGGTGACATGGAGTATGAGAATCCTCTCGGAAACTTGCTGACTGGAATTGAAGAAGGCCATGATGATTCTGATGAGCAAATTTGTGGTTAATTGTCAAGCTTAACAATTGAAAAGTCATTCCCTCCTCACTAGGAAGGAATCTTGGTAGCTTGTTTTGATGTTTTTCTATAATCTGGGTTATTTTAGGGTTGTGATCCAGATTT
>ML328973.1:2749-81883 GCA_005239505.1 Nicotiana paniculata
TATGCACTCTCTCTCAAGTAGATACATAATAAATAGGAACAGCTAATTGAGGGCCATTCAATTAACTACAACAAGAACGTAGTTGAACAAATAGAGATTAATCAACCAATCAGAACTATATTAATAACACAATAAGTTCATCCCCCAAAGGGTTCCACCAAAACCCTAGATTAAAGAAATTAGCTAAACATGTTCATAAGAATCAAACCCAAAATAACTTGCATAATTAAACTACAAAGTAATGAATAAAAGCTGTACAAATCGATGTTTGACTTCTCTTCAATGGCTTCCTCCTCTTCGAATCCTCTTTCAAGTTGTGTTTTGGGGTCTATTTATATGTTTAGGACAAACCCTAAACATGTAGGAGACTTCTATTCCAACCGGGAAACACTTAAACTCTTCAAAACTCGGAATTGACCGGACATCGGGACCTAGGCGTTTGGGCTCAAATGCCATCATAAAGCCAGGGCAGGCCTGGCGTTAGGGGCCAAACGCCCCACTAACGCCAGGGACAACCTGGCTTTAGGGGCCAAACGCCCGGCTAACGCCCGGGTGTTTCCTTTTTGACTCTTAAGCGCATTTTTGATGTATTTGCATCCATNCCCACCGCAATGACGACATCTTTATTAGGGATTTCTCCCCCGATCATTGTTGTTTGACGCTGCACTATTGCTGCCTGAAGAAGGAGCCTTAGATTTGGTTGCATTCCAATCTCCTCCACTTCTGCTAGGGTCACCATTGCTAGGCTATCCCCCTTTATATACCGCTCGGATAGGCGGTTGAGGCCTATCCTTCTGATTTTCCACTTGATAGTCCCCAAGGTATTCCGCTGCTTGGATCGCCTTGGGTAGGGTATCTACCCTTTGTCTTTGCAGCTCCATATGGGCATAAGGTTTCAACCCTTCCAGGAATGTGAAGAGTTTGTATTTGTCCCCCATGTCACGTATGTTCAGCATTAGTGCGGAGAATTCTCGCACGTAATCCCGCATGGATTTGGTCTGGCGGAGCTCCCGTAGATTTCTCCTTGCATTGTACTCAATGTTTTCGGGGAAGAACTGTAGGCGTATGGCTGCCTTCGGTTCTGCCAATGTCTCTAGAGCATCTTCACCGGACCTGATGGCTTTGTACTTCACCCGCCACCAGAGTTTAGCATCACCCTGAAGATACATGACAGCAGTTGCTACCTTCTTAGCTTCTTCTAGGCCCCCACAACATTGAAGTACTGTTCGATGTCGAAGATGATTTTTTCCACCTCTTTATCATTCTGAGCTCCATTGTATGGCTTTGGCTCACGAATTTTCAATTTTTGTGCCACAAGGGCGAGGTTCAGAGCACCCCGGATTTGGTTTCCACCTCCTCGAAGCAGGCCTGTCAAGTTTTCTATAGTTTGTTGCATGGAAGTCACCCTGTCTGCCTCTTGTTCCCTGTAGGCTAAATCCTCGGCACACTCCTATTGGAGGCCCTCGAATTTACCAAAAATTATGGCTGCCTCTGTGCCTTCCGTTTGCCGGTCTCCTTTAGAGTCGCAACTGATGTTTTCTATGTCAACTTTGGCCTGGAGAATTCTGCGGTACAGGTCGTCCAACCTTTGCACTAGGCTGGTTCTTAGTTTAGGAATCGTATCCACGATGGGCCGTAATACGTCAACCGTCTCTTCAAGGGCCGCAATGCGGTCCCCATGATTCACCACGGTCAGAAATGGTGGTAATGGCAATGTGTTCCCTCGTCCGTTATTGAACCTAGGCTCTGATACCAATTGTTACGTGGTGTCTTCCTTAGATTCCTTAGAAAGACGACGTAAGGCTAAGCAACTGATGTCAGTGCAGTTACTATCTGCCAACTGAGGCCCCTGCCGTACGCTAGAAGAGATTGTCAGTGCCATACGGAAAAACCAATGTCAAGAGCAATTGAGAGAATAGAAAGGAGAATTGAGAATGAAAGAAAGCTTGATTGCATTAATGAAAGCTATTACAGAAAAGTAACACGGTGTCGATGGGGAGAGACACCAGTACAGAGAATTGTTTGCTTGCTAGAAAGTTTGATTGCTTGATCCCCTCTAATAGTGCTTAAAAAAATAAACCAAAGTTACAAGACTTGGCATAACTAAGCTAAAGGAACATAATGGAAGTACATGGAATAAAACTACTCAATATTTACAATGAAAAGGACTTAGTTTTCTACAAGGTAGAAACAGGGTCGTGTCAGCAACATTGTCTTGGCATCACGATCTGCATGCGCGGCGTTGTCTGCGCGCGTCGCACTGTTGGCATCTGCCTGCGCCCAGGCGCTGGCGAGGGATATCGGTGGGGCGATAGAGGAACATGCGCGTTTGTCACTTGGCGCAGCCAAGACCACGGGGCTGTCCGTGGCGCTAGGCGTTGGGAGGCTTGCCAGGACACCACAGGGCGCGTCCGAGGGGTCATGGGGCATGACTGGAAAGTCACCTATGACAATTCACATGTATTCGCGTCATGTATTCATGAATACAGTAACATCAATCGTCTTAAAAATAGGTATGTCTAGTTGTCTAAAAGAGAGGAAAAACATAAATAACGTATTTCATGCCTCAATGGTGGTATATACCATAAATATTTATTTTGCTATAATAAAATATAAAAAGTAGTTATAAAAAATTATATTTTAAATTTTAATTTTATAATAAATAAAATATATATTTTGCTATAGGAGTTAAAATTTCCATCAATCGACAACACAATTCCAAATCCTGTTCGTGTCAACCAAACAACATCTTTGTCGCTTAAGTACTTTCTACACGTTGTGGAAATTAATGGTTAGAGAGAATTAAAGCTACTCAAAATTTACACTATTACATGTGATTGGCGTAGATATGAAATCCTGAAATCCCCAAGGCCCACGGCTATAATTTTGCGTAACCAAAGCTTGCACCAACACAACCAATCAACCAATTCGTAGTATAATATTCCTTAAAGAATCTAGTAATTAATATTCTTACTTGCTGTTGTTCTGAAGTTGTGAACGTGTTGCACAAAATTAAACAAGTTGTTGGATACTATTAGATATCTAGATCTTTCCTAGTTATATGCAAAACAAAAATTTGATATACATGGGGTCATATTAAGGTAATGTGATATTAGTATACAACAAATTAAAGACATAATGGTAAATCGATTGACATTATGCATTGTGTGTGTTAGTACTGGATACTTTCTTTCATGCACTTATTAATATCTGAATAAAATATTTCAGTTAATTAAAAGATCAGTGTTACTCCAAGTAAATTAATGATAAACCGCAATATGGTACTCTATAAATTATTTCAATAGTCAATAGTTATAAATCGATAGAAAAAAGGACATAATAGTTAATTTGTCCAAACTTGGAGAAGGAACATGACATTTAATCAAACTTCAGGGGTAAAACGATTTTCACTCTTTTGACAAGTAGTACAATTTTTTTAAGGATTCCAAGTATAATATCATTTTATGAGAAATGTGGGGAAAATAAATCTTATTAAACCACTAAATTTAAGGCCGCATTTTTCTTTTTTTTAAGATTAAGATGTCTGAATCTGAATACATATTTGAATATCAAGATGTGTATTAAGATTAAGACATTTGAATCTGAATACACATCTGAATATATTAAGATGTGTATTAAAATCTGAATAGAAATAATTAAAACTGTTTGATTTTTAACATCTAAATGCATAAAATTTATCTTTATTTAAAAATTAATAGACATAAATTCAAATGAAATACTAACTAATCTAATATTCTATCAATAAAATATATAGTTTTTTAAAATATGATAGTTGTTGGTGGTGATGGCTAACTGGTGAATGCCGACTAGAGGCGGTGGTTGGTGGTAGTTTTGGTTGATGATGGTGGTTCATGCTAGTAGCTAGCAGTAATTGGTAGCAGTGGAGATTATGATTGAGGATAGTGGTGGTGGGTGGTGATAGTTAATAATGACGGGTGGTGGTAGTAGTTGTGATTGAGAAAAGTGGTGGGTGGGTGGTGGTAGGTTATAATAATGGGCAGTGTCGGCTGTGGTTGTTGATGGTGACGGGGTGGTCAATTGTGATAGTTGAGGTGGATGAGTATTGATTGTGGGTGAAAATGATATATGGTGGTCGGAGTGGTGGGGATAGCGGGTGGTGATGGTTGATAATGGTGGCGGCTATGATTAAGGATGATGGTGGCACGGTGATGGTGGAGGTGGTAGTGGTGGGGTGGTTGAGTATGGTGGTGGTGGTGACAGGGTGGTTGATTATGGTGGTGGTGGTGGAAGGGTGGTAGTTGAGAATGGTAGGTGGTGGCGGCAGTTAATAATGAATATGTGATAACATCTTAATGAAATTAAGTCTCTGTTATAGATCTTAATCATACAGACCTATTCAGATCCATTAAGTGGTTGTGAAGTAAAAAAAACAAACATATTTAATAATTAAGATCTGAATAATTAAGATTCAAACTTTAAAAATAAACGCACTTAATATCTGAAATCTGAATAATTAAGATTCAGACCTTCATTAAATGCAAACAAATGATACTCCAGTTTTACAAGAGTCAAAGACTTGAAGTTGCAAAGAAGTTATAACAAAGCAACCCTCCATTCAGTTGTATTGGCAGAAAATTAAGGATCAAGCTTACCTAGGTTTTACCAATCGTGTCTTTATTCAATGTATTGACATTTTTCCCACAGGATATCGTCATGTCATATCTAATAGTAGTAACTGATTTAGAACGGAAAATATTTAGACAGATCTCATTAGTTTATCATAATTAAGCGGTAGATTGAGATGCAGTGGCGCAACCACATGCAACCAAGGGGTGTCGGCTGATACCCCTTCGTCGGAAAATTACATTGTTTAGTTAGGTAATTTTAAAAAAATTGTATATATACTATATAATGACACCCCTTAATTTTTTGGTGAATTTGTTTCTTTATATTTTGATTCCCTTTTATGAAAATCCAGGCTCCGCTACTATTGAGATGGTAATGTATATCAACTAACCTTGATTAGTGATAAAAGTGCATATAAAAGGTCTTTTTCTCCGTTTGCTTGACACATTAAGAGGTTGACCTTGGATTAATTAGTATTTTTCCTCTTTAATTTTCTAAGATGGCCTTAGCTTAAGAGTTTATGAAAATGCATGTGCTGTGTGTATACGGGAGCTCAATTGAAGTTTTCTTGTTTTTTCTTTTCAGTATTGTCGTTGATTATCCTGTTTTCTTTTTCGTTACACGTCATCACAATTAGTCCTTAACAAGTAATTTATGCTTAAAATAAGCAAGGAATATTTAAGGAGAATATAATGTTCAAATTAAATTAGTCTCATTTTGGAATTCATGTGTTTTTTTTAAATTTTTTTTTTGGGGAGGTTGGGTTTGGGGTTGGGGGGGGGGGGGGGGGGGGGGCGTTGATATTATCTGGCTAGCCCTACAATATTATTGTACAGAATTTGATTGTAAATTTAGTTGCTGCAAATATTAGTTAACGAAACAGCAATACAGTCACAAATATTAGCTAAAGTTTGAGCTTCTTTTTCTTCTTTCTTTTGAATAATGCAACTAGTTTCTCCTCTTTGGTGGGAAAAGGGAATATTGATAAGCGATAACCCAGTGTTTGGAAAGTTTAGAAATGATGAGGAAGGGAGGAAAAGTCTCAAAAAAAAATCTCTGGTTTGGTTTGTATTAAGAAAGAACGAAACAACGATATATATATAATGATGCTTTTTCTAATATAAAGGGGAGATTATTTGTCCCCCGGGGACAACATATTTAGTGAGAAGACACATGCATAGAATTGTATACGGTTAAAATCGGCGCATCGTATTTTGCTATTTGATCGAGACTAGGGAATTGCATCGAAGGTCGGCCTCATAGTGGATCGGACCAAGGCATAACGATAAGGTGCCGAGTTCGGGGTTCGAGGTACCTGTCGAGATCGAAGCCAGTATCGATCGAGACCGAATGAGACATGCTTCGAGCAAGATCGGAGATGGCATAATAACGGAGAGGCGAAATATCTGTGATTGGTCGAAGATCATGGCGAAAATCTTGGAACGGATCAAATCAGGAACAATTAGTTAGCTAATCATGGGATTTCCTTCTGTAATTAGAGTTATACCATAAGTAGAATTCCTCTACTATATAAAGGGGAGTTCTAATCATTTGTAAGACACATTTGTTCACACATATCAAAGCAAAATAATTCTCTCTTTCGCTTATATTCTTGTTCATCAGCTTGCTATATTTTTAACCGTTCTTGCACCAATCAGCTCGACGGCTGAATTTCATTCAAACACTGGTTTGCTTTACTTCATCGTTAATTTCTTTTACCGATCTTCATATTTATCAATTGGTATTAGGTGAAATCACATGTCCTTAAAACCACATTATAAGTTTAATTGTTATCCAATTTTAAGGGTAAACAGTTTGGCGCCCACCGTGGGGCTAAGGATAATACTGATTGCTTAATACTGATTACGATAACACACACTACTTTACGCTTGTTCTTGTAAGAATCTTTGTTTTCAGGATAAACATGTCAAACTCACAAGCAGCACCCACATATGGTGACAACATCCTCAGATTTCACGGGGAAAACACAATATAGCCGCCCCATGGATCGAGGTGCCTCAGGCTGACCTTGAGGGAGCCCCAATTGCAAATCCCGTTGATGTCACTTCACATATCGCCCTAAATACAAATTTGGGCGTTGATCCCGAAGGTAGTGTACGAGGGAAGTTTGATCAAGTAGTCGAGGTACGCAGGGAAGAGAAGACGGTGGAGTCAGCCTCCAATTGATATTTGAAATGTTAGAGGCTCAACAAGTCACTATAGCATAACTACTAAATCAGCATCGAGCACCAAGTGGGATCGAACCCGAACCATCACCAGAAGTCACTCGCAGGGCCGAGCATGTACCAAAGAGATCAAATGCCAATGAATCGGGGACTGACCTCGCTATTATAAAAATGTTCGAGGAGCTCACTAAACAGATTGAATCGGGAGAAGAAAATCGAGGCGAATGACAAGAAGGTAGAAACGTACAACTCCGGGGTTGACCAAATATCGGGGGCACCACCGATTCTAAAGGGTTTGGATTCGAAGAAGTTAGTGCAGAATCCTTTCCCTCCAAGTGCGGATTCGAAGCCCATTCTGAAGAAATTTCGCATGCCGGAAATTCCCAAGTATAATGGGACCACCAATCCTAATGAGCATGTCACTTCTTATACATGCACGATAAAGGGGAATGACTTAGAAGATGATGATATTGAATCCGTTCCACTGAATAAATTTGGGAAAACTTTATTGAAAGGGGCATTGGTACCACAATTTGCCACCCAATTCCATCGATTCCTTCGCCATGATTGCAGATTCATTCGTGAAGGCATACGCCAGAGCAATAAAGGTTGCGACTAGAAAGTCATATTTCTTCAAAGTGAAACAAAAGGACAACGAAATATTAAGGGAATTCGTATCTCGGTTCCAGATGGAATGCATGGACCTACCCCCGGTTACAGATGATTGGGCTATTCAATCTTTTACTCAAGGTTTGAATGAACGAAGCTTGGTAACATCACGGCAGCTAAAGCGGAATTTAATTAAATATTCAGCGGTGACTTGGGCCGATGTGCATAATTGGTATCAATCAAAGATCAGGGTCGAGGATGATCGATTGGGGACCCCTTCCGGTTCGGTTTACCAAAACAGGTCTGTCGGCAGAGTCCAATGGGACATCGACAGAGAACCCTGATCGAACATAAATCGGTATCAACCATACAGTGCAGATCATAGAAACAGCGGCCCAGAACGTAATCCGTTCGAAATGATCGAAGGAATGATCGAGGATAGATCTCCCGATGGCTCATGAGCAAAAGTGGCTTCGGTAAATATGTCGATCCCACAGAAGCGCCACGATTGTCGAAATACAACTTCAACATCGACGCATCAGGATAGTGTCAGCCATTGGGAGAATCAAGGATACTAGATGTCCCAGACCCCTACAGACCGATCCATCTCAAAGGAACCCTAATCAAATATGCAAATACCATGGCACCCATGGTCATAGAACCGAAGACTGCAGACAGCTAAGGGAGGAGGTGGCCTGTTTATCCAACGAGGGTCATCTTCGAGTACATCATCGAGGGTATGGACCCTCTTCACAGATGGCATTTCGAACGTGGGGGGTCCGGGCTTGGAATCATTTTGAAGTCGCCCACGAGCAATACAATTAGACAATCTATCAAAACTTCCAAGTTGACTAACAATGAGGCCAAGTATGAGGCCATGATTGCATGTCTCGAACTAGCTAAGAGTTTGGGAGCAGAGGTCATCGAGGCCAAATGTGACTCCCTACTTGTGGTAAACCAAGTCAACGGAACTTTCGAGGTTCGAGAAGATCGAATGCAAAGTTACTTGGACAAACTACAGGTGTCTCTACACCAATTTAAAGAATGGACCCTACAACACGTACTTCGGGAACAAAATAGCAAGGTCGATGCCCTTGTAAATTTAGGGTCATCGGTCGAAGACGACGAAATTAGCTCGGGGACTGTCGTGCAACTTTTGAGGTCAGTAATCGAAGAAGGCCACGCTAAAATAAACTCTACAAGACTAACCTGGGATAGGAGTAATAAGTATATCGAATATTGAAGAACGGGAAGCTTCCATCGGATCCTAAGGAATCGAGGAATCTACGCACGAAGGTCGCACGGTTCACACTAGCCGAGGATGGAATACTGTGTAGGAGAATGTTCGATGGACCATTGGCAATATGTTTAGGCTCATAAGACCGACTACGTCCTACGGGAAATTCACAAGGGCACTTGCGGAAATCATTCTGGTGCCGAGTCATTGGTTCACGAAGTCACCAGAGCAGGATACTATTGGACCGATATGGAAAAAGAGACAAAGGAGTTTGTTCGAAAGTGAGACAAATTTCAAAGGTATGCACCGATGATTCACCAACCTAGAGAGCAACTCCACTCAGTCTTATCCCCATGGTCATTCATGAAACGGGGAATGGATATAGTAGGCTCTCTACCATCGGTCCCAGGTAAAGCTAAATTCATTTTTTTTATGATTGACTATTTCTCTATGTGGGTTGAAGCACAGGTCTTCGAGAATGTCAGAGAAAAAGAAGTCATAGACTTTATCTGGGACCACATTATATGCCAATTTAGAATGCCTGCCGATATCGCACACGACAATGGAAAGCAATTCGTCGGCAACAAAGTAACAAATTTTCTTGAAGACCACAAAATAAAAAGGACCATGTCAACACCATATCATCCTAGTGGGAATGGACAGGCCGAATCGAAAAATAAGACCATCATTCAAAATCTAAGGAAAAATTTGACCGACGCTAAAAGAAAATGGAGAGAAATATTGCCCGAGGTCCTTTGGCCATACCGAACAACATCGAAATCAAGTACAGAGGCAACACAGTTCTCTTTAGCCTATGGTGCCGAAGCTCTGATCCCGGTTGAAGTCGGGGAACCTAGCTTTAGGTTTCGGTATGCAACAGAAGTGTCAAATCATGAGGCTATGAATACAAGCCTCGAATTTCTAGATGAAAGGCGGGAAGCGCCCTCGCTCGAATGGTTGCACAGAAATAGCAAATCGAAAAGTATTACAACCGAAGAGCCAATCCTCGTCACTTTAAAATAGGGGACTTAGTTCTGAGAAAGATCATCCTTAATACTCGAGAACCAAACAAAGGAAAACTTGTCCCAAACTAGGAGGGATCGTACATGGTCCTCGATATCGTCAGAAAAGGATCCTACAGACTTGGCACGACGAACAACGAGCAATTACCGAACAGTTGGAACATATCACTCCTCAAACGATATTACTGCTAAGGTATGACCTTCTCCATTTTCATTTATATTTTATACTAACCTATTGAAGGTATTCAATCAAAGACATCGAGGTATTCTTCAACATAAAGTCCTTAAGTCTATAAGCACGCGTTGCACTCTTTTTCCCTTAGACCGGTTTTTGTCCCAAATGGGTTTTTCCGGTGATGCTTTTAACGAGGCAACCATTGTTCGTGCTAACTTAGAGCAATTCAACAGTATCTGAGGCTCCTTTATAATCAACCTCAAATACTGGGGGGAATCACCCTCGAAAGATTACAAGGAAAGTACTTCGTGTCAACAGGGTCTCGATAGGTAAATTTTGTAAAGGGCCAAATGGTCGAATGAATCGTGTCCATGGAGATTACTTGAGCCCTAATGGAAAACATGTACGCATGCGTAATATATTGAGAGAATTATTTTTCCTATAAAAATATTTCATGCCTTAGAGAAATTTTCACTTTACAATTTCATACTTTTGGTCTATTGTAGAAACCGGCTTAAGGGTTGATCGCAACTAAATTTCGAACAATTGACCCCGCACTCAGGGACTGCCATTCAAAAAATTGACATGATTGAATTACCAAAACCTCGAGATTGTAAGACATTAAAAAGGCAACCCTCGAATTTATAGGCCACGATACCCCACTCGGGGACTGATTGTTCGAAGTATAATAGGGAAACAAGCCTAAAAGGCAAATCCCGAGCTAAAGGCAATGGCCAAATTCACATGGTTCGGAGATGTCTGATTTCCAATATAAAACAGTCCTTCGAATATTTTCATAAGCTAGTTAAAAAGGCTACCCTCGGCTGAATTACTAAGGGTCTCAATAATATCGATCCTCGAAATCCCTAATGGGTGCAAAGTCGTTCGAACTCTCGAATAAATTCTTTATTTTATGCTAAGGCATAACAAAGCAAAGGGTTTCGATAACACCAACCCTCAAAATACCTAATGAGTACAGATTTATCTTGTGCTAAGGCATAACAAATTCTTATATGATTAATTTTCTAAGAAAAAAAGAAAAAAAAAAGCCATTTTAAGGCCATATAGGCCTAATTCAACAGCCTAAGGGCCAGTTTATTCGAGAAGTCATCCTCACTCAACTAAAACCTAAGGGTCATCCTACTTCGAGTTAGAGAAAGTACTCACTCGATTATAAAGACTATACTAGTCCGACTTCGATCAAATTGCCTAAGCTTCGAACCTATGAACAAAATTTTCATAAAGCATGAATGAAACACAAGGCAGAAATTGAAGTAAAAACAAGTCAGAGAGAAAAAGATCTTTTATATATGAAGATACTTACAAGGACCGATCAGAGTCCTACACAAAAGTTTTTAAAAAAAAAGAAGAAAAATCCTAAGGTTCCTAACTATTCTCAGGGGCAGCTTCTCCATCAGGGTCCCCCCACTCTCGGACCCGTTAGGTGCCATCACCATCATCATCATCATCATCAGAGGAGGAGGAGGAGGAGGAGGAGGAGGAGGCCAGTGCTCTAGCACCGTCTTCATGCTCTTTAGCCTTTATTATCTCGTCGGTAAGATCGAAACCTCGAGCATGGATCTCCTAGAGGGTTTCCCTATGAGATTGGCATTTGGAAAGTTCAGTAACCCAATGTGCTTGAGTTTGAGAGGTCTCAACAGCCTCTCTCGCTTGGGCTTGAGCAGCTTTAGCATCGGACCCCCAGAAAGCTACGATCGCCTCCGCATCTGCCTTTGCCTTTTCGGCCTCAGATTTGGCCTTTGTAAGTTCTGCGACCAACTAAGCCTCGAGCTCCTCTATTTTCTTAGTATGTGTCAAGCTCTTCCCCTTCATGCCCCAAAGCTGACTTTCAGCTGATGACAGCTGGAATCGACCAACCTCTTTCTCCGATGTGAGGCGGTCCATATTTTACTTCCACCCCACGGTCTCCGCCTTCATCATATTGACATCCCCATGGAACTGTTCGATCCTCTCGACCTTATGCTGAACCTGTGAGATTGAAATTTTAGCCACCATTACTGAATCGAGTCCATGAGATTTTAAGATTGTCATTACCTGCTCAATCAGGTCGGTCTGTTCTTTATAAGCAGTGGCCAACTCGGCTCGGAGGTCCTTGATCTCTTCTTCTTTCTGCCCGCTAAGAATTTTGATAGCATTTCTCTCCTCCGTGATCCCTTGAAGATCGGCCTCACACCGACTCAACTCTGCTCGGTATTTGGAAAACGCATCCTGATGGAGTGCCAAAGCCTATACGGAAAGGAGAAATGAAATTAGATATGAAAAGAAGAAATAAACATAAGTGTCATACCAACAAGGGGAGTTAAGGCTTACCCGATTCAAAGCTTGTTGCGCTTTGTTGAAAAGGCTCGATGCCTCGCTCGAGTCCTTCCTGGAGATCTCCAAGTCTCTCAGGCCGGTAACGTCTTCGACCCCAATAAAGTAACCACGGAAGGGGTCCTCCCCTCCGTGGGTTCCTTCTACATCGGGAGTCCTTATAGCTTGGGCCTCCCGAATTGCCTCCTCGAAAAATGCAGGGAGAGTCGGTGAGCCTCCAATTTCTACTGCCCCAAGTGGGTCACTTGGGGCGTTCTCTTCATTTCGAAGGGCCTCGGAGCCTCCCCCTACAGCCATACCCATCATAGGCTCATTATGGTGAGAGGCATCTTCCGTCCCCGGTGACTCGGCGACTTCGACCAAGTCTCTTCCCAAGACCCCCTCTTCTCGAGATGAAGTCTCTGCAGCCTTCAGTGATTCAGTGTCCTTTGGGGCCTCGGTGTTCCGCTTCACTCGGGCCATCAATTTGGAGCCGTCGTCTTCTTCTTCTTCTTCCTCTCTTAGGCGTCGAAGTACCTCTGCAGGCAGGGCAATGGTGCCTTGCTTCAGCTTACAAGCCAGATTTTTCTTGGTCTTTGGATCCTTGGAGTTGATGCCCTTTTCCTCTTTTTATCCTTCGCAAGTTTCGGGACCGGGGTCGAAGTCTCCTCATCAAAAGACTGGGGCCTCATGACCGCATATTTGCCTAGGCCTATATACAAGAAAATTGAGTTAGTATAAAAAGAATATCTTAATTAAATCATCAAATACAAGAAAAAGGGCTTACTATGATTTTTGTCCTCTCATCGGCCACTTTGCTAAATCACGCCACGAGCACTCTGCAAACGTAGAGGTCGAGGCCAGGTCCCGAACCCAGCTCTCGAGGTTGGGAATCGCACCGGGCATCCAAGCAACCGCTTCATCATGGAAAAAGATATCAATGAGAAAAAGAAAAAGCACAAAATAATAAATGAAAGCTAACAAAGAGATAGTACTTACACTTCATATTCCATTTCTTAGGAAATGGTATGTTAATTGCGGGGATTAGGTCAGAATTCCTCACTCGAATGAACCGGTCCATCTAGCCTCGATTTTTGTCCTCATCTATGCTCGAGAACAGCACCTTGGTAGCCCAACGCTGGAGTTTTATTAACTCGCCTCGATAAAGGCGGGGGTTATACAATCTGATGAGGTGGTCGAGGGTGAAAGGGAGCCCCTCGACTTTGCTCACGAAGAATTGAAGCAAAATAACAATCCGCCAAAAGAAGGGATGGATTTGACCTAGGGTTATTTGATATTTGCGGCAAAAATCGACGATGATGGGATCGAGGGGGCCTAGTGTGAAAGGGCAAGTGTAAACACTCATAAATCCTTCCACATGGGTAGTGATGTCTCCTTCAGGGGCTGGAATCACCACCTCTTTGCCTTCCTAGTTGCAGTCTTTCTTCACCTGCTTAAGGACGCTTTTCAGTTATCGAGCATATATACCTCGACATTGGCTTGAATCGACTAGGGACCGACGAATTTCTCTCGATCTTAAAGTTGGAAGTGAAGACGCACCCCCAAGAAGACACTCCTCAGGGCGCGGTTCCACCGGCGTTTTGTCACCGGCCGACCGCGATGAAGAAGCATTTTCCTTTTGAGGAATTTTTTTTAATGTTTTCGCCATTTGGATTTGAAGTTAAAAATAGACAGAGATGAGAAGATTTGGTGTTCTAAGTAGAGGTTAGCAGTGAAAATCGTAGATTTTCAGATGAAGAACTTAGAAGATATAAAAAGCTTTGGAGACTAGAAAAGGTTGAAGGTAAATTTTAAAAGAGTGTAATAAGAGGCCTATTTATTGGATTCACGGTGACGGTTAGGCACTAGTGGCTGACCACCAGCTGACACACATTAATAACTTGGGGAACTGTACCGACGGGACGTTCGATCACTTACGTCACAAGGGTGACGTCATGACAGGTCGAGGTAAAAAATCGAAGGATCAATTCTTTTGTTGTCATTACACTCCAAAAAACGAAGGGACTATCTGTATACTGTTACACCCCATGTTTTCGTACGTGGAAGTACGCCATAAGTAAATTGATTTAAGGTCGAAAATGAGATGTTACATCCCACATTTTCGTACGTTAAAGTTTCGTCGTAAGTTAATCGACATAAGTTCGGGGATGAGATTATTTTGAGATTATAAGCATTATGATATTTCAAACAAGTGATGAGTAAATTCGTGAAGGTGAGAGGGTAAGAAAATTGAAGAAAATGAATTTCGTCTAGGTTTGACATTTTGAGATAAAATACGGTCCAAGATATAATACCCGATATTTATGGACTAGTGTCATACAAGGTACTACATGACCATGATAGTAAGATGTATAAGGTAGGTTAAAAGTGAGTAGTATTTTAAGTAAGTTGAGATAATTCCTAATGATGTGAGTAATTGGTTAATTATTGAGTAATAGAAAATTACCTAGTTAATTAAAGAATTTGGGTAAGATTAACCCCCCCTCCCCCCGTGGCAACAGACCACTCCAAGATTCATGACTCTTAAGTCATTAGGAAAAGGTGGCTAATTAAAGGTATGTGGTTAATCCATCACATCAAGTGGGGCACACACCACTATAATAAGGAGCCTCTCTAATTCATCTAAGAGAGATATGATATAGATTTACATTGGTAACGTGATTAGCTACAACAAAAGGCTTCTATAAAATCATAAAATGAAGATGGTCATATTCACTAAGTGACGATGAAGCTTCAGCATGTAATGACCTGGCCGGTCGTTACGAGAGTCATAGCCCTGTTTCCCCCATTTCTGCTTTAATATATTTTGTTCAGCTTTATTAAGTTGCGTCGGGTTGGTTGTCTCGGGTTCAGAGTGATTTTGGAGTGGAATGAGACACTTGGTCTCTTAATTTGAATATTTAGTTGGAAAAGTCAATCGAAAGTTGACTTATGAGTAAGCCATCTCGGATTAGGGTTTTTATGATTCGGATAGCTTTGTTGGGTTATTTTGGACTTAGGAGTGCGTTCGAAATATAATTTGGAGGTCCGTGGTAGAATTAGGCTTGAATTGGCGAAATTGAAAATTTAGTGATTTCCAGTCAGCAGTGGAAAATAGGATATCGGGGTCGGAATGAAATTCAAGAAGGTGGAATAGGTTTGTAGTGTCATTTGTGATGTGAGTGCAAAATTTCAGGTCATTCAGACGTGGTTTGTTTGGTTTCAGCATCGTTAGCGAATTTTGGAAGTTTAAAAATTCTTAGGCTTTAATCCGAGGGTAATTTAGAAATTTGATATTGTTTGGAGTGACTCGAAGGCTCAACAAAGTTTATATGATGTTATGGTAGGTGTTGGTGTGATTGGTTGATGTCCCGAGAGCCTCGGGTGAGTTTCGGGTGGTTAACGGGTTATTTTTGAACTTTGCAAATGGTTGTCAGCTGCTGGTGTGAGCCTTCTGGTTTCCTTATTCGCGATCGCAAGGGTATCATCGCTATCGGTAGGCTTATTTGGGGCATAGGTGAAGTTGTTCTACATGATCACAGATATAGGGTCGCGATCGCGTGCTTGCCAATGTCGCATTCGCGTAGTCTATTGGAGCAAAGGGGGAGCAGGGGCGATTGTGCTTCATAACGAGAGTGAGGTTGCTATCGCGTAGGTTTGTGAGGCAGAGGTTTGCGAACGCGCGGAGACTTCCGGGATCGCATATAGTAAAAAGATTAGGCAACCTGTTTGTGCTTCACGATCGTGAGGCTATATCCGCAATCACGATGAAGGAATATCTGGGCAGAATTTAAAAGGTTCAAACGAGGGTTTCGAACTCATAACATAAAATTGAAGTGGGAGCTTGGGAGAAGGATATTTTTGGAGAGATTCTTGCGTGGGTATTTGGGGTAAGTGATTTCTATATAATTTTGGTCAAATTCCATGATGATGCCTTTGATTTCGTCATTTAATTTGTGATTTGAGGTGGAAAATTGGGGAAAATGGGAAAGAATTCTTGAGTTGGATTTTTGGGGTTTTGAATGGGATTTTGTTTTCAGATTGGAGTAAATTTGATATGGTTGGACTCGTGAGTGAAGAGGTTTCTAGTTTTGTAATTTTTGTTGGATTCCGAGACATAGGCCTGGGGGTCGAATTTCTCCAATTTTGGGATTTGTGATTTAATTTGATAATTTTTATGTGGGATTCGTTCCTTTAGCATATATTAATGATGATATACTGATTTTGGATAGATTCAGGGCGATTTGTGTCCAGGTCGAGCGCCAATGGCATTGCGGAGTACATTTTTGTCCTCTTTAAGGTAAGTAAGGATTGTAAATCTAGACCTGAGGGTATGAAACTCCGGAATTTCGTACTATTTCACTATATTGAGGTGACGCACAGGCTAGGTGACGTGCGTGTGGGCGTGAAACGTTTGGGATTGTGACTTGGTCCGTCCCTTAGCAACTATAGAGTTGCATTGAATAAAGATGTATACTAGCTATATGTTTTAGAAAGAATTCTTATAACTTGGGTTGAATGCCATGTTTGGGGCCTTGTGCCTGTATTGTTTCGATCCTCAGGGGTATTTTATTACTATCCTCACACTGTTTTGATCTGAAAGCACATCCTTAGTCATGATTTTACCTGTTTATTGTTTAATTCAGTTTCAATACTCTATTTTAAAGCATATGAAAGTTTTTTGGGCTGAGTCCCCTGATTTTACTGAAACCGAGTGGCTTGTGAGGTTGATAACTAAGTGAGGCCGAGGGCCTGATTGTGAGGATATATATATATATATATATAGGTCGGGTTGCACGTCGTAGCGATATTAATATATGTATGGAGCGAACTGCATGCCGCAGCAATATATGGATCGGGCTGCACGCTGTAGTGATATATGGATCGGGCTGCACGCCGCAGCGATATATGGATCGGACTCCACACTACAGCGATATTGGGTCGAGCTGCACGCTGCAATGATATAGCGCTTGGGCTGAAGGAGCCCTTCCAGAGTCTGTACACCCCCAGTGAGCGCAGGTACCTACTGAGTGTGAGTGCTGAGTGATAAGTGTTGAGTGGCGAGTGATTGGGAGACTTGCCCGAGAGGCTGGTTGATGAAATCATAATTTCCACTCTATTTTTATATTGAGCCTCTATTGAAAAATGTTGAAGATATTCGTGCGTGTTTTCATTGGAACTGGAGTTTTAAATGATATTTTTACTTGAACACTGATTTGACAATTGTTGTTTCATTGAGACTTCAAAATCTTGAACTTTATGTAATTTTACTGCTCGCCACTGCACTCAGCCTTTATTTATAGTGGTTACTTACTGAGTCGGTGTACTCACGTTACTCCTTGCACCTTGTGTGCAGATCCAGGTGCCACAGGTCATCCGAGTGAGTGCTGATTCTTCCTCAGTTTATTCTGGATCTTAGCAAGGTAGCTGCACGGCGATCGCAGCCTTGCTCTTCTCCCTCCTATCTTCTAGTTGTTCATTTTTATTAGACTTCTCTTGTCATTTTTAGTAGATCGTATCAGACTTGTATCTTAGATGCTCATGACTAGTGACACCCGAGGTCGGGCCATTGATTTATATTTATTTACTTTTACTTGTTTGAAATTGTTTAATGAAAGAATTATGACGAAAAAGTTTTTAAAATGAATTATTGAAGAGAATTTTTGTATGTTCTGAATAACGAATCGGCTAGCCTAGTACTGGGATAGGCGCCATCACGACGGGGTAGTTTGGATCGTGACAAGTTGGTATCAGAGCCTAGGTTACATGGGTCTCACAAGTCATGAGCAGATTTAGTAGAGTCTTGCGGATCGGTGCGGAGACGTCCGTACTTATCTTCGAGGGGCTGCAGAACCCTTAGGAAAAATCTCATATTCTTGAATTCTTGTCGTGCGAATCTATTGATTCTGGTAACTAAACTTCTATTGTTTCATTCTCTCACAGATGGTGAGGAAATGTGCTACTAGACAGGACGACCAGCCACCAGCTAGGCCCGTGAGGGGTCGAGGTCGCGGTCGAGGCCGTGGCAGGGGTAGGGGTGTAGCCCGCGCAGCAGTCGGGGTTGTACCTATAGAACCACCAATTATTCCAGATCAGGTCCCAGCCGCAGATGTTCCAGCGGGACCAGCCCAGGAACTGGTTGTGCCTATTGTTATTTCGGGTCTTCAGGAGACCTTGGCTCAGATTTTGACCGTGTGTAGTAGTCTTCCTCAGGCAGTCGCTATTTCTTCTATGGCAACTACTTCTGAGGCCGAGGGAGGCACTCAGACTCCCACTATGCTTACTCTCGAGCAGGTTGTTCAAGGACTTCAGACACCGGGGGCACTTCCAGCCCAACCGATTGTACCTGCTCAGGATTATGTGGTTCCCGTCATACCAGATGATGAGCAGCGCAGGTTGGAGTGGTTTGTTAAACTTCAGCCTCCGACTTTCAGTGGTGCTGAGGGTGAGAATGCACAGGGTTTCCTGGACAAGTGTCAGAGGATGCTTCGGACATCGGGTATTTTGGAGACCAGTGGGGTTTCGTTCACTACTTTCCAGTTATATGGGGTTGCCTTTACTTGGTGGGAGGATTAACAGAGACGTAGGCATGTTGGTGCAGCGCCCCTTATCTGGCAGCAGTTCTCCATTCTCTTTTTTGATAAGTATGTGCCACAGTCCCGCAGGGAGAAGCTGTGCAGGCAGTTTGAGCAGTTGTGTCTGGATGATATGACAATGATGCAGTATGAGATGAGATTTTTAGAGCTAGCTCGTCATGTTGTTTGGTTGGTTCCGAAAAACAGAGAGAGGATCAGGAGGTTCGTGGATGGCCTCACATATCAACTTTGGATTCTCATGACCAGGGAGAGGGTGTCAGGTGCTACTTTTGAGGAGGTTGTTGATATTTCCCGAGATATTGAGTTAGTTCGTCAGGAACGAGATGAGAGGGAGGCCAAGAGGCCTCGAGGATCTGGTAGCTTTGGTGGTGTCCCCTCTAGGGGTCAGTTTCAGCACAGCAGAGGTCGTCCATTTAGGCCTGCTCAGCCAGCTCGCCCAGTTCATAGTGGCGCACCATCGGGGAAGGGTTCCTGTAGTTCTCATCCGGGCCGCTCATCATTTAGTGCCCTTCCAGCCCAGAGTTCATCCCGTGCACTATCAGTTTAGGGCTCCTCCACTCCAGGTTCTTCTATCAGTTATCCCGGTGCTAGGGGTTCCCTTCATTCCCCGTCCCCCGCACCAGGGAGTTGTTACGAATGTGGAGAGTTTGGTCATATGAGGAGGCAGTGTCCACGTTTTCTTGGGGGTCCATCTCAGCAGAGGAGTCAGCCCTCGACTACAGCTCTAGTCACTTCATCACCCTCTCATGCAGCTAGGGGTGGGGGAGGCAGCTAGAGGCCGCCCTAGAGGGGGAGGTCGATTAGGTGGAGGTCAGGCCCATTTTTATGCACTTCCAGCCAAACAAGATGGTATGGCCTTAGATGTCGTGATTACAGGTATTGTTTCATTTTTTCACCGAGATGCCTCAGTCTTATATGATCCTGGTTCCACATATTCATATGTCTCATCATATTTTGCCCATTTTATGGACATACCCCGTGGTTCTTTAGTTACAGTTGTTCATGTGTCTACTCCCGTGGGGCATACTGTTGTTGTGGACACTGTGTATCGGTCATGTGTGGTGTCTATTGGGGGTTTGGAGACCCGAGTGGATATGTTATTGCCCAGTATAGTTGACTTCGATGTGATTTTGGGCATGGATTGGTTATCTCCATGTCATGCTATTATAGATTGTCACGCTAAGATCGTGACCTTAGCGATGCCGGGATTCCCGAGGGTTGAGTGGAGTGGTTCCATAGAGTATGTGCCTAGTAGGGTGATTTCATACTTGAAGGCTCAGCGCATGGTGAAGAAAGGGTGTCTATCTTATTTGGCTTTTGTGAGGGATGTCAGTGCAGAGACTCCCACTATTGATTATGTTCCTATGGTCCATGATTTTCCGGATGTGTTTCCTGCAGACCTGCCGGGCATGCCCCCCGACAAGGATATTGATTTTGGTATTGATTTGGTGCCAGCACTCAGCCTATTTCTATTCCACCGTATCGTATGACACTAGCAGAGTTAAAGGAATTGAAGGAGCAGCTTCAGGAACTCCTAGATAAGGGGTTTATTCGGCTTAGTGTGTCACCTTGGGGTGCATCGGTTCTGTTTGTGAAGAATAAGAATGGTTCCATGAGAATGTGTATTGACTACAGGAAGTTGAACAAGGTCACATTCAAGAACAAGTATCCTTTGCCTCGTATTGATGATTTATTTGATCAACTTCAAGGAGCTAGGGTGTTCTCTAAGATTGATTTGAGGTCCGGGTATCATCAGCTGAAGATTCGGGATTCAGATATTCCTAAGACGGCTTTCAGGACCTCTTATGGCCACTATGAGTTCTTGGTGATGTCTTCTGGGCTGACCAATGCCCCAACAACGTTCATGCATTTGATGAACACTGTATTTCATTCATACTTGGATTCCTTCATTATTGTGTTTATTGATGACATCCCGGTGTACTCTCGTAGCCAAGATGAGCATGCTCAACATTTGAGAGTTGTATTACAGAGATTGAGGGAGGAGAAACTTTATGAGAAGTTCTCCAAGTGTGAGTTTTGGCTTGGATCAGTAGCATTCTTGGGGCACGTGGTGTCCAGTGAGGGTATTCAGGTGGATCCGAAGAAGATAGAGGTGATGCAGAGCTGACCCAGACCGTCCTCAGCTACAGAGATTAGGAGCTTCATTGGTTTCACGGGCTATTACTGTCGCTTTGTGGAGGGGTTTTCTTCTATTGCTTCGCCCTTGACCAAATTGACCCAAAAGGGTGCTCCTTTCAGGTGGTCGGACGAGTGTGAGGAGAGCTTTCATAAGCTCAAAGTTGTCTTGACCACAACTCTGGTGTTAGTTTTGCCATCAGCTTCAGGTTCTTATACCGTGTATTGTGATGCCTCGAGGATAGGCATTGGTTGTGTCTTGATGCAGGAGTTTAGAGTGATTGCCGACGCCTCGCTCCATTTGAAGACCCATGAGAAGAATTATCCGGTGCATGATCTTAAGTTAGCAGACATTGTTCACGCCTTGAAGATTTGTGTCATTATTTGTATGGAGTTCATTGTGAGATTTATACTGATCACCGGAGTCTGCAGCATCTGTTTAAGCAGAAAGATCTGAATTTGCGTCAGCGAAGATGGTTGGAGCTTCTCAAGGACTATGATATCACTATTCTATACCATCCAGGGAAGGCCAATGTAGTGGCTGATTCCCTGAGTCGCCGGGCAGAGAGTTTGAGGAGTTTAGCATATTTTCCAGCAGCAAAAAGACCTTTAGCACTTGATGTTTAGGCCTTAGCGGGTGAGCTTGTGATATTGGATATATCAGAGCCTAGTCGGGTGTTGGCTTGCGTAGTCTCCAGGTCTTCTATTTATGACCGTATCAGGGAGCGCCAGTATGATGACCCACACTTGCTCATTCTTTAGGATAGGGTTCGGCGAGGTGATGCCAGGGATGTGACTATTAGTGATGATGAGGTGATGAGGATGCAGGGTCGGATATGCGTGCCTAATGTAGATGGGCTTCGGGAGTTGATTCTTGAGGAGGCCCACAACTCGCGGTATTCCATCCATCCGGGTGTCGCGAAGATGTATCAGGATCTGAGACAACATTATTGGTGGAGGCGGATGAAGAAAGATATCATTGGATTTGTAGCTTGGTGTCTCAATTGTCATCAAGTTAAGTATGAGCATTAGAGACCGGGTGGCTTGCTTCAGAGACTAGATATTCCGGAGTGGAAGTGGGAGCGAATCAACATGGACTTTGTAGTTGGGCTCCCACGGACTTCGAGGAAGTTCGATGCTATTTGGGTTACTGTGGATCGGCTGACCAAGTCCATGCACTTCATTCCTGTTGGTACTACTTACACTTCGGAGCGGCTAGCCGAGATTTATATCCGAGAGATTGTTCGACTGCATCGTATTCTAGTTTCCATCATTTTTGATAGAGGTACTCAGTTAATATAGCAGTTTTGGAGGGCCGTGCAGCGGTAGTTGAGCACAGGTTTTCACCCTTAGACAGACGAGCAGTCCGAACGCACTATTCAGATATTGGAGGACATGTTGCGCGCTTGTGTCATTGATTTTGGGGGTTCATGGGACCAGTTTCTGCCACTTGCAGATTTTGCATATAGTAACAGTTATCAATCGAGTATTCACATGGCTCCATACGAGGCTTTGTACGGTAGGAATTGTAGATCTCTGGTTGGTTGGTTTGAGTCGGGTGAGGCTAGACTCTTGGGTACAGATTTGGTACAAGACGCTCTAGATAAGGTGAAGTTGATTCAGAAGCGGATTCGCACGGTGCAGTCTAGGCAAAAGAGCTACGCGGACAAGAAGGTCCATGATGTGTCTTTCATGGTTGGGGAGAAGGTGTTGCTGAAGGTGTCACCATGAAGGGTTTTATGCGGTTTGGGAAGAGGGGCAAGTTGAGCCCCAGGTTCATTGGGCCTTTTAAGGTGCTTCAGGGAATAGGGGAGGTGGCTTATAGGCTTGATTTGCCACCCATCTTGTCGAGTGTGCATCCGGTATTTCATGTTTCCATGCTTCGGAAGAAATTTGGCGACCCATCCCATGTTTTGGACTTCAACACAGTTCAGTTGGAGGGTGATATGACCTATGATGTGGATCCAGTGGCTATTTTGGATCGGCAGGTTCGAAGATTGAGGTCAAAGGATATAGCTTCCGTTAAGGTGCAGTGGAGAGGGCAGCCGGTGGAGGAGGCCACCTGGGAGACCGAGCAGGAGATGCGGAGCAGATATCCACACCTATTTGAAAATCCAAGTATGTTTCTAGACTCGTTCGAGGACAAATGTTTGTTTAAGAGGGGGAGGATGTAACGACCCGACCCCGTTTCCCCCATTTCTGCTTCATTATATGTTTTTCAACTTTATTATGTTACGTCGGGTTGGTTGTTTCGGGTTCAGAGTGATTTTGGAGTGGAATGAGACACTTAGTCTCTTAATTTGGATATTTAGTTAGAAAATTCAACCGGAAGTTGACTTATGAGTAAGCGGTCTCGGATTAGATAATTTATGGTTCAGATAGCTTCGTTAGGTGATTTTGGACTAATGAGTGTGTTCAGAATGTAATTTGGAGGTCCGTGGTAGAAATATGCTTGAATTGGCGAAATTCAAAATTTAGCAATTTCTGGTCGGCAGTGGAAAATGTGATACCGGGTTCGGAATGGAATTTCGGAAGTTGGAATAGGTTCAAGGTCATTTGTGATGCGTGTGCAAAATTTCAGGTTATTCAGACATGGTTTGGTTGGTTTCGGCATCGTTGGAGAATTTTGGAAGTTTAGAAATTCTTAGGCTTGAATCCAAGGGTAATTTGGTAATTTAATATTGTTTGGAGTGATTAGAAGGCTCAAATAAGTTTATATGATATTATGGGAGGTGTTGGTATGATTGGTTGAGGTCCCGAGGGCCTCGGGTGAGTTTTGGGTGGTTAACGGATTGTTTTTTAACTTTGTAAATGACTGTCAGTTGCTGGTCTGAGCCTTCTGGTTTGCTTATTTGTGATCACGGAGGGTATGTTCGCGATCGCTTAGGCTTATTTGGGGCAGAGGTGAAGTTTTTCTATGCGATCGCAGAGATAGGGTCGCGATCGCGTGCTTGCATAAGGTACTGCTTCGCGAACGCGTGGCCAGTATCGCGTTCGCGTAGTGTATTGGAGCTGAGGGGGAGTAGGGGCGATTGTGCTTCACGATCGCGAGAGTAAGGTTGTGATCGCGTAGGTTTTTGAGGCGGAGGTTTGCGACCGCATGGAGATTTCCGTGATCATATTGAGTAAAAAGATGGGGCAGCCTGTTTGTGCTTCGCGATCGCGAGGCTATTTCTGCGATCGCGATGAAGGAATATCTGGGTAGAATTTAAAAGGTTCAAACGAGGGTTTCGAACTCATAACATAAAATTGAAGTGGGAGCTCGGGAGAAGGCGATTTTTGGAGAGATTCTTGCGTGGGTGTTTGGGGTAAGTAATTTCTATCTAATTTTTGTCAAATTCCATGATTATGCCTTTGATTTCATCATTTAATTTGTGATTTGAGGTGGAAAATTGGGGGAAATGGGGAAGAATTCTTGAATTTGATTTTTGGGGTTTTAAATGGTATTTTGTTATCGGATTGGAATAAATTTGATATGGTTGGACTAGTGAGTGAAAGAGGTTTCTAGTTTTGTAATTTTTGTTGGATTCCGAGACATGGGCCCGGGGTTCGGGTTTGGAAATTTCGGGATTTGTGGTTTAATTTTATAATTTTTATGTGGGCGTCGTTCCTTTAGCATATATTAATGATGATATACTTATTTTGAATTGATTCGGGGTGATTTGTGGCCGAGTCGAGCGGCAAGGGCATTGCGGAGTAGATTTTCTTTCGGTTTGAGGTAAGTAACGATTGTAAATCTAGATCTGAGGGTATAAAACCCCAGCATTTTGTACTATTTCACTCTATTGAGGTGATGCACATACTAGGTGACGGGCGTGTGGGCGTGCACCGTTAGGGATTGTGACTTGGTCCATCCCGTAGCAACTATAGAGTTGCATATTTTGAATAAATTTGTATACTAGCTATATGTTTTAGAAAGAATTCTTATAACTTGGGATGAATGCCATGTTTAGGGCCTTGTGTCTGTACTAATTGGACCGTCACGGGTATTTTATTACTATCCTCACACTGTTTTGATTTGAAAGCATATCCTCAATCATGATTTTACATGTTTATTGTTTAATTCCTTTTCAATACTCTATTTTAAAGAATATGAAAGTTGTATGGGCTGAGTCCCCTGATTTTATTGAAACGCCCGAGTGGCTTGTGAGGTTGATGAGTGAGTGAGGCCGAGGGCCTGATTATATATACATATACATATACATATATATATATATATATATATATATATATATATATATATATATATATATATATGGATCGGGCTGCACGCCACAGAGATATAAATATATGTATGGATCGGGTTGCACGCCGCAACGATATATGGATCGGGCTGCACGCCGCAGCGATATATGGATCGGGCTTCACGCCGCAGCGATATATGGATCGGGTTGCACGCCGCAACAATATAGATCTTGGACTGTAGGATTCCCTCCGGATTCTGTACACCCTCAGTGAGCGCAGGTACCTACTGAGTGTGAGTGCTGAGTGATAAGTGTTGAGTGACGAGTGATTGGGAGACTTGCCCGAGGGGCTGGTTGATGAAATTATTATTTCCACTCTATTTTTATATTGAGCCTCTATTGAAAATGTTGAAGATATTCGTACGTGTTTTCATTGGAACTGGAGTTTTGAATGATATTTTGACTTGAGCACTGATTTGAAACTTGTTGTTTCATTAAGACTTCAAAATCTTGAACTTTATGTGATTTTACTGCTCATCACTGCACTCAGCCTTTATTTATAGTTGTTACTTATAGAGTCGGCGTACTCACATTACTTCCTGCATCTTGTGTGCAGATCCAGGTGCCACAGGTCATCCGAGTGAGTGTTGATTCTTCCTTAGTTTATTTTGGAGCTTAGCAAGCTAGCTGCACGACGATCGCAGCCTTGCTCTTCTCCCTCCTATCTTCTAGTTGTTCATTTTTATTAGACTTCTTTTGTCATTTTTAGTAGACTGTATCATACTTGTATCCTAGATGCTCATGACTAGTGACACCCAAGGTTGGGTCGTTGGTTTATATTTGTTTATTTACTTGTTTGCATTTGCTTAATGAAAGAATTATGACGAAAAAGTTTTTAAAATGAATTATTGAAGAGAATTGTCTTATGTTCTGAATAACGAATCGACTAGCCTAGTACTGCGATAGGCGCCATTAAGACGGAGTAGTTTGGGTCGTGACATAGCAAATTATTTGACATTATATCATGTAATACAGCGTAAGATGCAATTCTATGGGATCCTGGTATAATATTTCTCAAGAACATCATATGGATTTTTCCCTACTTCGATCCGCCGTTATGTGGTTTCGCAAAAGACTTGTGTTAGAGGGATTGTAAAAATAATCGGCTCAGGTATGTTAAGGATATCCCTTCTTTCCTTTTGGTATGATCCATACAATACAAACGAAACGAGAAAAATATGCAACTTTCATAAATGACTCTATTCACATAAATACTTGAGGTGTCTATATTCTTGATTCCCCGTGTGTCTTATTATTCTATCATCTGTTCATGGGTCTCAGAAAATACGTAAGTGATAAAGTTTACTTCATGGCATTAATCAAAGGCATAATGGTCTTATGACTTTCTGAAAGATTTTATTGACGTACTTCTCATGCATTACATTCATTTATACATGTACATTGACCCATGACCAGATGGTGTTATATACGCGTATATATGTGTATATATATATGTGTGTGTGTGTGTATGGGATATGGGATATGGGAAAAGGTTATGATGTTATATACGCACCACCACCTGATCAGCTCGTATACGTTGATGATTTTGCCCACAGCGCCCGAGATGATATGATGGGATGCCCTCAGAGGCTTGATGATATTATGTACGCATATACCTATGCATGGTATGTCATTTATACGCATATGCACGACATTGCAAATATTAATGATTCATAGAGTTATTAAGACTTACATGTTAAGTCTTTTACTCCATGTTTCTCTCATGTATATTGTTTACTGATTTTCATTCCTTAATTACATATTCCGTACATTATTTTAACTGACGTCCCTTTTTCCTGGGGACGGTGCGTTTCATGCCCGCAGGTCCCGATAGACAGGTCGAGAGTCCTCCAACTGGGCTATCAACTCAGCGGAAGGTGTTGGTGCGCTCCATTTGGTCAGGGGTTGCCTATTTGGTCAGTATGCATTGGACATTTGCTCCGACCTTATCATGTTTATGTAATCTTAGAGGCTTGTAGACATATGTCATGTACGTAAAATATTGAATCGCCTTATTGGCCTATGTTCAGTATACGAGTAATCATTTTGGTCTTATAGGCCCGTATGTCTTATGTATAAGTTGGTATTACATGTTTTATTCTGGTCATTCTACGACAACCTTTCCGTCTTATTTACCTATGATAGCATGACACGAAAAGATACATTATGTTGGTACTCGATTGAGTAAGGTACCGAGTGCCCATTGCGGACCATCATTTTGGGACGTGACATATACGTTTAAAACCGGGCCCACCCAATTTTTCTATTTGATCGAGACAAAGGAATTACATCGAAGGTCGGCCTCATAGTGGATCTTACCGAGGCATAAGGACAAGGTTTCCGAGGTACTTATCGAGATCGAGGCCATTATCGATCGAGACCAAATAAGACAGACTTCGAGCAAGATAGGAGATGGCATAATGACGAAAAATCGTGACTGGTCGAAGATCATGGCGGAAATCTCGGAACGGATCAAATCGGGAGTGGTTAATTAGCTAATCATGGGATTTTCTTATGTAATTAGAGTTATACCATAAGTAGAATTTCTCTACTATATTAAAGGGAGTTCTAGTCATTTGCAAGACACATTTATTCACACATATCAAAGCAATATAATTCTCTCTTTCGCTTATATTATTGTTCATTAGCTTGCTATATTTTTAATTGTTCTTCCACCAATCAGCACGAGGGCTGAATTTCATTCAAACACTGGTTTGCTTTACTTCATCGTTAATTTCTATTACTGATCTTCATATTTATCAATTGGTATTAGGTGAAATCACGTGTCCTTAAAACCACATTATAAGTTTAATTGTTATCCAATTTTAGGGGTAAACAAGAATATTTCCTTTTCCGCCTATAATTTTTTGTTCAAAAGAAAACATATAGTTCTCAGTTCTCTAACATTTTCCCTAAGTTTCTGTAACGACCTGACCGGTCATTTTGAGAATTTAAGCTCTGTTCGGTGGCATAAAGCCTTGAGCAGCTTCACATTATGTATTTCGACCTCCGTGCATGGTTGGATTCAATTACCGGATGATTCAGAGCCGAATTGGAAGAAGGATTCTAGTTTTGGAAGCTTAAGTGATGAGAATTTGATCGAAATTTCACTTTTTGTGTAAACAGCTCCTGAATGAGTTTTGGATGGTGACAGCAGCTTCGTATGGTGAATTTTGACTTAGGCGTGCGTCCGGATTTGGATTTGGATGTCTGTAGGGTAATTTGAGGCATTTCGGCAAAAGTTGAAGTTGGAAAGTGGAAAGATTTGACCAATGGTTGACTTTGGTGATAACGGGGCCGGAATGCGATTCTGAGATTTAGAACAACTCCGTTATGTCAAGTGGGACTTGTCTTAAAAATTTGGCGTCATTTCGGGTTGAATTGATAGGTTTCGGTACGAGTTTTGGATGTTGGAAGATTTAATAGTTTATAATCTCGATTCATGGTGCGATTTGTAGTTTTGCTGTGGTTTAATGTGATTTGAGACCTCGACCGGGTCCGTGTTAGGCTATAGAACTTGTTGGTAAGCTTGGACGGGGTCCCGAGGGTCCCAGGTGTGTTTTAGACGGGTTGCGGATGATTTCCATTATTTTAAGGGAAGTCTGAGTTTTGGTGTAATTGCACTTGGGGACCTTGGGCGCAGATGCGATGGTTGCAGGTGCGAAGAATGAGGCGCAGGTGCGAGAGGAGCTGGACTGGGCAGTCTCCGTAGATGCGGAGAAATGGTGCGCACATGCGGCCCCGCAGATGTGAATCCTTGGGCGCAGGAGCGAAAGGGAGCGCATGTGCGGTAATGCGCACCTGCGGTTGCGCAGAAGCGGCTATTTTCGTCGCAAGTGCGGTCACGCCTGGGAAGAGAGTTTATATTCAAGGGTTTTCCATTTTCTCCATGTCTTGACTTGCAGAGCTCGGTTTTGAGCGATTCTTGGTGGTTTTTTCAAGCAATCAGATTGGGTAAGTGTTCTTCACCTAGTATTTAATGTATTCCATGAATTTATCTTCAATTTTATACTTAAAATTGTGTTTTGGGTTGAGGAAAAATGTTGGTTTTTGAAGAAAATTTCTAAAATGAAAAATCATGATTTGAGGGACGAAATGGTATCGGAATTTGATAATCTTTGTATGGTTGAACTCATATTAGAATGGGTATTCGGATTTTGTTAAATTTGTCGGGTTCCTAAGTGTGGGACCGGGGTCAACTTTTGGAGCGATTTTTGGATTTTGTTAAATATTTAGACTTTATGATCCAGAATAGTTTGTTATAAGTTTTATCTGTGCTTTGAAGTTATTTTAGTTGGATTTGAGCCGTCCGGGGGTCTTTTCACCCGAGGAGTTCATTTTTGAGTACCGGGTTGTCGTCTTTGTGGTAAGTATCTTGCCTAACCTTATGTGGGGGAACTATCCCTTGGATTTGAGTCTTTTATGTTAATTTTAATCCGTGTACGCGAGGTGACGAGTGCATGCTCGGACTTATTTGTTGAAATTGGCCTTTTAGGGTTCTTAGGTCCTTATATTCACCGTGTATGAAGTTGTTCTTGATACGTTTGAGTTCTTATTTGCTAGTTTCACCTCTACATGTTTTGATTAGAGATAGTTGCTTTAGGATTCACTCTTACTGTCTATTTGACCCTTATATGACTTAACTAAAGATTTTACCTCTTCTATCGTCATGCTATATTGTCATAATTGCTTATCTTTAATTGAAATTATTATTATCTCGCCCTATAATTATTTAGTCTTAATTGGAGTTATGATTATCTTTCGCTGCTTATCCTTACTTGAATTGTTGAGTATCATTCGTAATCGCTCAACCTTAAAAAGAATTTAGATAACCTAAAAATTTGTTGACTTGCCTTTATTTGGGACTAATTAAGTCGTGTTGTCTTCTTATTGTTGACTTGAATATTGTGGATTCGTTGCTACATTTTTGTTTTCCCTGGTTAAGCTGTTCTCTTTATGCCTAGCATTCTTTACCGTGGTTATTCCTTGTGAATGAGTTCTACCGTTCTTAGTGATGTAAATTTCTTATATTGATTTACTCGCCGTAATTTGTATTACTATCATTGTTGCTTTTGTACTTGTGGTGGTGAGGTACCAGGTTTTGCCGTGCTATAACTGTTTTCTCTGTTGGTTGCACTACATATTTAATTTGGGACTATGGACGTATTCTGGGAGCTCCCCCAGCACTGCATATTTACTTTGGGACTACGGACGTATTCCGGGAGATTCCCCAGCACTGCATATTTAATTTGGGACTACAGAACGATATTCTGGGAGACCCCCATGTACTGCATATTTACTTTGGGACTACATACGTATTCCGGGAGATCCCTCAACACTGCATATTTATTTTGGGACTGCGAACGTATTCGGCGAGATCCCCCTGTACAGCATATTTATTTTGGGACTACGGACGTATTCCGGGAGATTCCTCTGTACTGCATATTTATTTTGGGACTACGGGATGGTATCCTCGTAGATTTTCCCCGTTATTATATCTGTGTTCGGAGCTGCTAATCTTCTATGCTTAGGTGTCACATGGTGACTTATACTCGAAGGATATTTATTTGGAAAACTTATATTTGAAAAGTATTTATCTTGAAAGAACTATGTTTGAAGGATATTTATTTGAAAAGTATTTATCTTGAAAGAACTATGTTTGAAGGATATTTATTTGAGGGAAGTATATTTCAAAAAGAATTTCTTATTGGAAAGGATTTTATTCTAAAGACCTCAATTTAAAAACTTACAGGTGAAAGTTTACACTTGCTGGATTTGACTAATTTATTGGGGTTTGTTGGCTAAGACCTGAAGTGAAAACTATTGCAGTTGTTGAGTTACTACTTGTCTTTACCGTATCGAGATTTTTGGATTTGGGTTGTGTTTCTATTTATTCTTCTGTGTCTTATTATGGTGTTCCGCTATTACTTGCTATTTTTCCTTCCTTATTGCAGTTGCTATGTTGTTAGACATATCCCGTAGTCTTTAGATAGATGTCATGTTCTGTCATTCTTATACTTATGCTTGTTAATTTATTAGACCAGTGGGTGTCTTGACTAGTCCTCGTCACTACTTCACCGAGGTTAGTCTTGATACTTACTAGGCACTGCTGTGGTGTGCTCATACTACACTTTTGAATATTTTGTGCAGATCCAGGTATTGATCTTTAGTAGTTGTGCGGATCCTTGCTGTGGAGATTCACGGTAAACCTGTCGCTGCGTTCGCAGGCTTCGGAGTCACCTTCTTACTTTGTATTCAAACTGTTTTTATTCATTTCCAAACAGTTGTATTTAGAAGTTGTAGAAAACTCTGTAGAGCTTATGACTTGTACTACCGGTTTTGGGAAATTGTAAATTCTATAAAGATTTCTACATCAACACTGTTAGATTTCCTTTAATATTGTTTTTATTCAGTAAATTTTAGGCTTGCCTAGTCCCTAAGACTAGGTGCAATCACGATACCCGACAGAGGGGAAATTGAGTCGTGACAAGTTGGTATCGGAGCTCTAGGTTCATAGGTGCTACGAGTCATAAGCGAGTTTAATAGAGTCTTGCGGATCGGTTCGGAGACGTCTGTACTTATCTTCGAGAGGCAATAGAACTATTAGGACAATTTCACTTCCTCCATTCCTATCATGCGAGTTCATTGATCTTGAAGTTTGAAATTTATCATTCCATTCTCTCACAAATGGTGAGGACACGACCTGCGGTTCCTGATGATGTTATCCCCGGAGCAGATGTCGCTTGGGTCAGATGGAGAGGCCGACGAGGAGCATGTTCCGCAGCTAGGGCACCTACCAGAGCAGCAGTCGGGGTGCCTCCAGTAGTTCCAGTTGAGGGCCAGGTACCAGAGGCGCCTGTTGTTGCCCCCGGACTTCAGGAGACTTTAGCATAGTTCCTGAGCATGTTTGGTACATTGGCTCAAGCAGGGTTATTTTCGGTTGCACCAGTTACTTCACATACCGGGGGAGGAGCCCAGACTCCCTCCACCCACACTCCAGAGAAGCGATTTCACGTTGGTCAGGTTCTAGGTGTCATGGTGACACAACCTGTGGTTCCAGTTCAGCTCATGGTCAGAGCAGCAACATCCGAGGAAGGGAAACTTAGATTTGCAAGGTTCAAGAGATATAAACCTCCTACATTCAGCAGTTCGGCTTCAGAGTGTGCACAAGGTTTTTCTGTAAGAGTGCCATGGCATCCTCCGCACTATGGATATTGTTGAGATGAGTGTGATTTTTTTTACTACGTTCCAGCGTAAGGGAGCGGCTTATCAGTGGTGGCGGGCATATGAGTTGGGTAGCCCGGCCGATGCAGTTTCACTTACATGGATTTAGTTTTCAGAGATGTTTTTGGAAAGTTTGTACCCCAGTCCCTTCGGGATGCGTGGTGCATGGAGTTTGAGCAGTTGCGTCAGGGCACTATGTCAGTATTAGAGTATGTCGTCAGATTCAGTGATTTGGTCGGACATGCACCTGCCCTGGTCGCTACAGTTAGAGGGTGAGTCCGTAGATTCATTGAGGGGATCAGGCATGATATTCGGTTCAGCATGGCTCGAGAGTTGGAGTCATATGTTTCGTTCTAGAAGGTGGTAGGGATCGCTCGCCGGCTAGAGGGCATGTGGGATCGGGAGTGAGAGGACAAACGAGATTAGGAGAGAGAGTACAGGGAGGCGAGGAGTCCTCGTAGACCAGATAGATCTGTTGGTCCTTATTTTGGAGGCAGGGTACGACATGGTAGAAGTTTTGTGGGTCAGCCAGTTCAGTTGCACTTCCGGCTTCGCGTAGTGTTTCAGGTGCTCATGGGTCTCAAAGTACTCGTACTGCTCAGTTTCAACCACACGTCAACAGAGAGGTTGTTTTGAGTGTGGAGATATTATCCACATGGTGAGATATTGTCCTAGGATCCGGGCAGATGTGTTACAACGAGGTATTCAGGCGAGTAGGGGGCTCCGAAGAGGGGGAGGCCCGGCCCGTTGATGTGTTTCATATATTAGGCTGGAGGTCGTTGTGCCAGATATTATCATACATGTATGTTTTGATCTGTTACATAGGGAACCATTTGCATTTCATAATAGTTTTGTTGGTGGGGACGAGTTCCTTATTTGTTGCCTCATTTATTAGTGAGTTTCATGCTTTGCACTCTATTTTCGTGTTTGCTCCTGTAGGGAGATTCTACGAGTGGTAACCCGTGTTTATCGTTGTTTTTATTCATCATTGAGAGTGGTGAGACTAGAAGTGAGTCCTTGTTGTTCATCATGGTAGGCTTGATGTGATTTTCCTAAGTATTTTGGTTACAAGCTGTGATTTGATACTCTACCGGGGTGAGAGTTCAGTGAGTGTTGTGATTTATTGGCAGACCTGAGTTAGTGGAAGATTTCAATTGGTATGATATATATTAGATATGTGATTCAGAGTGGAGGGCGATACCATCGTGATCTCTTGTGATTCGATATATTTGAACCGAGCTGAGTACCGCGGTGGAAGTTATATCAGGATGGGATCCTTGTGATTTGTTCATATGCTTTAATTATTTCCTTGTTATATTGTTTTTGTAGGTTAGTATTGATACATAGTGTGCCTATCGGGCTTGTTTTTTAGTTCCCTTTTGTGTTTCTCTTTTCATATTCAGTCATTTTAGTTCTGTGCTTCTTAAGTTTTAGCCTGCAAGGTGTGTACCCGGTGGTGTTAGTTGTAGCTTGGTGATTCAGGAGTCTAATTATGAGGTGTTCTTGTTTCTTGCATCATTGTCAGTGTTATGAAGGCTTGAAATAGAGTTCTATCAGATATGAGGCTAATTGCCAGTGCTGGCTTGATTTCGGGCAACTATTGTGATCAGAAGTGTTATTATAAGCCTATGTGTGGTGTATTATATTGTGTGGTTGTACCTTATGGGTGTAGGAATGAGTTGATGCAGCTGTTTGAGACTGATACCGAGAATGGATTTAGAATCGGGTCTTTTGGAAATGAATGGAAGGTGAGAATTTTGGTTATAAGGCTTATCGGTGTTGGTAGAAAGAACAAAATTGCAGTGGAGATGGTGTCGTCAGGATTATGTAGAATAGAGTGACGTAGGATCACCCGCGGGTGTATGTTGGAAGTGTTCATTTGGTGATTTGATGAGTTCGAGGCGAATCTTGGCACGTTCGAGGACGAACGTTGTTTTAAGAGGGGGAGAATGTAACGACCCGACCGGTCGTTTTGAGAATTTAAGCTATGTTCTGTGGCATAAGGCCTTGAGCATATTCAAATTATGTATATCGACCTGCATGCATGGTTGGATTAAATTACCGGATGATTCGAAGTCGAACTGGAAGAAGGATTCTAGTTTTGAAAGTTTAAGCGGTGAGAATTTGACCGAAATTTCACTTTTTGTGTAAACGACTCTTGAATGAGCTTTGGCTGATGTCAGCAACTTAGTATGGTGAATTTGGACTTAGGCGTGCGTCCGAATTTGTATTTGGAGGTCTGTAGGGTAATTTGAGGCATTTCAGCGAAAGTTGAAGTTGGAAAGTGGGAAGGTTTGACCAATGGTTGACTTGGTGATACCGGGGTCGGAATGAGATTCCGAGAGTTGGTACAACTCCGTTATGTCAATTGGGACTTGTCTTAAAAATTTAGCATCATTCCGGGTTGAATTGATAGGTTTCGGCACGAGTTTTAGAAGTTGGAAGATTTGATAGTTCATAAGCTTGATTCATGGTGCGATTCGTAGTTTCATCGTGGTTTGATGTGATTTGAGATCTCGAGCGGGTCCGTGTTAGGGTATAGAACTTGTTGGTGTGATTGTACAGTGTCCTGAGGACCCCGGGTTTGTTTTGGACGGGTTGTGGATGATTTTCATTGTCTTGGGGGAGTTCTGAGTTCTGGTGTAATCGCACCTGCGGACCTTGGGCGCAGGTGCAAAGAATGAGGCGCAGGTGCGAGAGGAGCTGTACTGGGAAGTCTCTGCAGATGCGGAGAAATGGTGCGCACATGCGGCCCCGCAGAAGCGGATCCTTGGGCGCAGGAGCGAGAGGGAGCGCATGTGCGGTCATGCGCACCTGCGGTTGGGAAGAAGCGGCTATTTTTGCCGCAGGTGCGGTCACGCCTGGGAAGAGAGTTTATGTTCGAGGGTTTGCCATTTTCCCCATATCTTGACTTGTTGAGTTCGGTTTTGAGCGATTCTTGGTGGGTTTTTCAAGAAATCAGATTGGGTAAGTGTTCTTCACCTAGTATTTAATGTATTCCATGAATTTATCTTCAAGTTTATACTTAAAATTGTGTTTTGGGTAGAGGAAAAATGTTGGTTTTAGAAGAAAATTTCTAAAATGAAAAATCATGATTTGAGGGACGAAATGGTATCGGAATTTGATAATTTTTGTGTGGTTGAACTCATATTAGAATGTGTATTCAAATTTTGTTAAATTTTTCATAATCCGAAGTGCGGGCCCGAGGGTCGACTTTTGGACCGATTTTTGGATTTTGTTAAAGATTTAGACTTTATGATCCAGCATAGTTTCTTATAAGTATATCTGTGCTTTGAAGTTATTTTAGTTGGATTTAAGCCGTCCGGAGGTCTTTTCACCCGAGGAGTTCATTTTGGAGTATCGATTGTCGTCTTTGTGGTAAGTATCTTGCCTAACCTTATGTGGGGAACTATACCTTAGGATTTGAGTCTTTTATGTTGATTTTAATCCGTGTACGCGAGGTGATGAGTGCGTGCTCGGACTTATTTGTTGGAAGTTGGCCTTTTAGGGTTCTTAGGTCCTTATATTCACCGTGTATGAAGTTGTTCTTGATACGTTTGAGTTCTTATTTCCTAGTTTCACCTCTACATGTTTTGATTATAGATAGTTGCTTTAGGATTCACTCTTACTGTCTATTTGACCCTTATATGACTTAACTAAAGATTTTACCTCTTCTATCGTCATGATATATTGTCATAATTGCTTATCTTTAATTGAAATTATTATTATCTCGTCCTATAATTATTTAGTCTTAATTGGAGTTATGATTATCTTTCGCTGCTTATCCTTACTTGAATTGTTGAATATCCTTCGTAATCGCTCAACCTCAAAAAGAATTTAGATAACCTATATCTTAGTTGACTTGCCTTTATTTGGGACATTGAGTCGTGTTGGATTCTTATTGTTTACTTGAATATTGTGGATTCGTTGCTACATTTTTGTTTTCCCTGGTTAAGTTGTTCTCTTCATGCCTAGCATTCTTTACCGTGGTTACTCCTTGTGATGAGTTCTACCGTTTCTTATTGATGTAAATTTCTTATATTGATTTACTCGCCCTAATTTGTATTACTATCATTGTTGCTTTTGTACTTGTGGTGGTGAGGTACGAGGTTTCGCCGTGCTATAACTGTTGTATCTGTTGGTTGCGCTACATATTTAATTTGGGACTACGGACGTATTCCGGGAGATCCCCCAACACTGTATATTTATTTTGGGACTACGGAAGTATTCCGGGAGATTCTCCAGCACTGCATATTTAATTTGGGACTACAGAACGATATTCTGGGAGACCCCCATGTACTGCATATTTACTTTGGGACTACAGACGTATTCTGGGAGATCCCCCAGCACTGCATATTTATTTTGGGACTACGGACGTATTCCGGGAGATCCCCCTGTACTGCATATTTATTTTGGGACTACGGACGTATTTCGGGAGATTCCCCTGTACTGCATAGATAATTCGGGACTACAGGACGGTATCCCGGTAGATTTTTCTTGTTATTATATCTTTGTTCTGAGCTGCTAATCTTCTATGCTTAGGTGTCACATGGTGACTTAACTCAAAGGATATTTATTTGGAAAACTTATATTTGAAGAGTATTTATCTTGAAAGAACTATGTTTGAAGGATATTTATTTGAAAAGTATTTATCTTGAAAGAACTATGTTTGAAGAATATTTATTTGAAGGAAGTATATTTCAAAAAGAATTTCTTATTGGAAAGGATTTTATTCTAAAGACCTCAATTTAAAAACTTACGGGTGAAAGTTTACACTTGCAGGATTTGACTAATTTATTGGGGTTTGTTGGCTAAGACCTGAAGTGAAAACTATTGCAGTTGCTGAGTTACTACTTGTCTTTACTGTATGAGATTTTCGGATTTGGGCTGTGTTTCCGTTTATTCTTCTGTGTCTTATTATGGTGTTCCGCTATTACTTGATGTTTTTCCTTCCTTATTGCAATTTCTATGTTGTTAGCCATATCGTGTAGTCTTTAGATAGATGTCCTGTTCTGTCATTCCTATACTTATGATTGTTCAATTTATTAGACCAGTGGGTGTCTTGACTAATCCTCGTCACTACTTCACCGAGGTTAGTCTTGATACTTACTTGGCACCTCTGTGGTGTGCTCATATTATACTTCTGCATATTTTGTGCAGATCCAGTATTGATCGTTAGTAGCTGTGCGGATCCTTGCTGAGGAGACTCAAGGTAAACCTGCCGCTACATTCGCAGGCTTCCGAGTCACCTTCTTACTTTGTATTCAAACTGTTTTTACTCATTTTCAAACAGTTGTATTTAGAAATTGTAGAAAACTCTCTAGAGCTTATGACTTGTACTACCGGTTTTGAAAATTTATATATTCTATACAGATTTCTATATCAAGACTGTTAGATTTTCTTTATTATTGTTGTTATTCAGTAAATATTAGGCTTACCTAGTCCCTAAGACTAGGTTCCATCACGATACTCAACGGATGGGAAATTGGGTCGTGACAATTTCCCTTTATTAAGTCCTTCAATATATATTTTCCCAGCTAACAAAAGGTAATGCAAACCATTTTGCAGATATATCAGTTTGTACTAAATGGAAACTTTAATTTAAGTACTAACTAATGTCTTAGGGCATGTTTGGTATGAGGAAAAATATTTTTCATGAGTGCCACTTCTCGGTGTCTGATATGAGAGAAGTCATTTTCACGGAAAACATATTTCATCAAAAGGAGAAAAATGACTGCAACTTGCTTTTAACTTCATATTACGTACTTTAATTAATACTTATGCATTGATAATAATTCCTAGAACTCAAAATTTTCATCATGATACTCTTAACTTTGTTGATATATATTTAATCTGATACACATATTTTCTGAAAATACGTTTCACTCACCAATCAAATACCAAAAAATATTTTCTAGCATGAAAAACATATATATATTTCGAGACCAAATTTGAATGATATTTTTTTGAGGAAAGTATAGAAATTCATAAAATGAGTTGAGAACAAACGGTAAAATAAACTTTGTATAAGAAGCTCGTTGTGATCGTGGTAGTTAGCTGGTTAGACAAAAATTTAGCCACCGCATCACCCTAAGTACTATGATCACAATAAAGTTTCTAAAGACCATAAGGTATATGGAACCTAACATAATCGTTCTAATCTCACAGCGCATCGACAAATTAGGTTTTGAAAGGTGAATGTGGGATAATATCAGTGGTAGAATTCATGATGAATTCAACCAGATGACATAGTTATAGCGCCTCAAAAGATTTTTTGGTAAGTTACATATATCCACGATATTGTTTTAAGTTGTACGAAAAGATATTTGATTTGCTGAAAAGGTATATGGAATACCTAAATCTTATGTTTAAAAGATTTGATATTTGAAAGTGGAGGAAAAGCAATTTGGAGCAAGTTAGAAACGATAATAGAAAAAAAAAAAAAAAAAATATATATATATATATATATATATATATATATATGTTCAAAGAAATTGAGGGATTAATATCATTGGGTTTGTTAGGGCTAGGTTAAGGTAAATTAAGGACTAACCATCTGTCACACCGCAAACCTGGGGAGGCGCGACTTTCACCTGGTGCCTAACTTGATTAAACATACTAACATGTAAATGATGTCCACAACGTACATAGAAACATCTAGGATGACAAGATCATAACATATGACATCACCTCATAACCAACCCAAAATTATATGCATATAAAGGCTGACAAGGCCACCATATAAATTAATACGACTGAGCATAGTTACATATGTGTCTGCAAAAGCCTCTAAGAGTATCTAACGTAAGTAACATGGTCTGGACATGGCCCGAACCTGCCCATAAAGTCTATATACATAACAAAAACAAAAGACCTCTAGACTAGACTACACTCCGGATGATATGGACTTTTATCGTTCAACTGCTAAACTCTGAAACTGCTTACTCTGGAGGTTTGTCAGTCAGTCTATCTGAATCTACGGCATAAAACACAGTGCTCCTAGCAAAGGAACGTCAGTACGAAAAATATACTGAATATGTAAAGTAGCTGGATAATCAAATGTAAGTACATAAATCAAATGAATGAATACTGAAGGAAATAATTGAACGTATATCTCAAGTAACAAAGCAACCTACAAGGCATATGTTATACTCTTACCCACCTGCATACGTCTAGCTATCTTGTAATCTCATTAGCGTAGGCCTTTGGGAGTAATACAAAAACCAACTATCACATCATCTAAATCTATAGTACGGAAGTTGCGTAATCACATAACAACTACTATGATGTATCACAATAGGATCTCGTACGTATTTGCTAGCTATCAGATTAGTGAATATGTACTTTCTCGACTAACAAGCCGATATCTCATGGACTAGCGAGTCCATAACTACTAGGTTATCAAACTCGTATCTTCCAGGCTAGCACACCTGTAACTACCATGTCACTGGACATGTTCGTAATGTCTATTATAACATACAACAAATACAAGGCACATAAAGTTCTCATGTCAACTCTAGCTAAGATTCGCCGAGTTACAAAAGTCTTTCTGAGGGAGTCGATATGACTAATATACACTTTCTAGGAGATTCAAAAGACTACCAATAATCATAAAACTCATCTTATCGGCACAGTACCAAACATAACATTCATGGAATTATCGAACACACGAATACAGCATCTATGAGGTCCTACATCTCGGAATCACACTTGAAAGGAAACTTAATTAGAATGCATGCTAAAGAAAGAAAAGAATAGTCTTAACATTCCTTTGAAACCAAGCCTTCAACGATGACAATGGAATCGGCTTATTCTCAACTATTGTACAATAAATAAAATAACACTAGTATCAACAAGAGAAACATAACAACTAACTAATGAGCGACAAGCTCGTACCACGATAAATCGGACAATATTTCTCCTATTTATTTTTTATTCCCCAAGTTTAGAATAAAAACAACAACAACACCACAACCAACAACCATACGTACAACATCTCAAAAGCAACAAGAACATCCTCAAAACGTCCTATAAACTACCCTCAACTTAAGTAAAATATTCTACCATTAACATGTATCATCTAAGCACATATAAAGCTCAAACTAAGATATACACATGGAATAAAATAAGATATTAAATTAAAAACAAGATCCATCCCTTACAAACCTTTCTTCAACCTGAAGAATCTCCAGCTCAACGACAACAAGCAAGAACTAAGCTTATACGAGTACTACGATCTTTCTGAATGAAGAATTACCTCAAAACCTTGGTAGGATTTCCTTGAATTAGGAAGATGCTTTGGGAGAATTTAGAGATCTTATGGTTATCTTTTGAATGAAAAAGAATGCCGGAAAAGGGCTGCACCATTTTATAACATCAAAAATAATCTTCACGGCCTATATGCGTCCCAATGGGTTGCCTGCACAATTCAGCTAAAATATACATATCTCTCTACCCCGATGTCGTATCAACAAATGGCTTAATGCGTTAGAAACTAGACTCATAGACCTTCAATTATAGGGTGGATAAATCCGTAACTTCAATTATATTTGGAGAAAATCTCTGTGACATATGAACTCAATTTTATTAAACTTATGAACGTAACTTGCAATAACTCTTGCCGAATTTTGAGTGATTCGAAGGCTCGACTAAATTTATATGATGTTACGGGAGGTGTTGGTATGATTAGTTGAGATCCCGAGAGACTCGGGTGAGTTTCGGGTGGTTAACGGGTTGTTTTGAACTTTGCAAATGGTTGTCAGTTGCTGATGTGAGCCTTCTGGTTTCCTTATTCGCGATCACGAGGGTATGTCGCGATCGCATAGGCTTATTTGGGGCATGGGTGAAGTTGTTCTACGTGATCGCAGAGATAGGGTCGCGATCACGATCGTGTGCTTTCTTGAGGTAGTTCTTCGCGAACGCGTGGCCAGTGTTGTGTTCGCGTAGTGTATTGGAGCTGAGGGGGAGTAGGGGCGATTGTGCTTCACGATCGCGAGAGTGAGGTTGCGATCGCATAGGTTTGTGAGGCAGAGGTTCGTGACCGCGTGGAGACTTCCGTGATCGCATAGAGTAAAAAAATGGGGCAGCCTGTTTGTGCTTCGCGATCGTGAGGCTATTTCTGCGATCGTGAGGCAATTTCTGCGATAACGATAAAGGAATATCTGGGCAGAATTTAAAAGGATCAAACGAGGGTTTCGAACTCATAACATAAAATTGATTTGGGAACTTGGGAGAAGGCGATTTTTGGAGAGATTCGTGCGTGGGTGTTTTGGAGTAAGTGATTTATATCTAATTTTGGTCAAATTCCATGATTATGCCTTTGATTTCATCATTTAATTTGTGATTTGAGGTGGAAAATTGGGGGAAATAGGGAAGAATTCTTGAGTTGGATTTTTGGGGTTTTGAATGGGATTTTGTTATCGGATCGGAGTAAATTTGATATGGTTGGACTCGTGAGTGAAAGAGGTTTCTAGTTTTGTAATTTTTGTTGGATTCCGAGACGTGGGCCTAGTGGTTGAGTTTGGCCAATTTTGGGGTTTGTGGTTTAAATTTATAAATTTTATGTGGGCTTAGTTCCTTTAGCATATATTAATGACGATATACTAATTTTGAATAGATTCGGGACGATTTGTGGCCGAGTTGAGCGGCAAGGGCATTGCAGAGTAGATTTTCGTCCGGTTTGAGGTAAGTAACGATTGTAAATCTAGACCTGAGAGTATGAAACCCCGGAATTTTGTACTATTTCACTATATTGAGGTACGCACAGGCTAGGTGACGAGCGTGTGGGAGTGCACCGTTAGGGATTGTGACTTGATCCGTCCCGTAGCAACTATAGAGTTGCATATTTTGAATAAAGCCGCATACTAGTTATATGTTTTAGAAAGAATTCTTACAACTTGGGCCGAATGCCATGTTTGGGGCCTTGTGCCTGTACTGGTTGGACCCTCAAGGGTATTTTACTACTATCCTCACATTGTTTTGATTTGAAAGCATATCCTCAGTCATGATTTTAAATGTTTATTGTTTAATTCAGTTTCAATACTATATTTTAAAGCATATGAAAGTTTTTTGGGCTGAGTCCCCTGATTTTGCTGAAATCGAGTGGCTTGTAAGGTTGATGACTGAGTGAGGCCGAGGGCCTGATTGTGAGGATATATATATATATATATATATATATATATATATATATATATATATATATATAGGTCGGGTTGCACACCGTAGTGATATAAATATATGTATGGATCGGGCTGCACGCCGCAGTGATATATGGATCGGGCTGCACGCCGCATCGATATAGCGCTTGGGCTGTAGGATCCCCTTCGGAGTCTGTACACCCCTAGAGAGAACAGGTACCAACTGAGTGTGAGTGATGAGTGATGAGTGTTGAGTGACGAGTGATTGGGAGACTTGCCCGAGGGGCTGGTTGATGAAATCATTATTTCCACTCTATTTTTATATTGAGCCTCTATTGAAAAAAGTTGAAGCTATTCGTACATGTTTTCATTGGAACTGGAGTTTTGAATGATATTTTGACTTGAGCACTGATTTGACACTTGTTGTTTAATTAAGACTTCAAAATCTTGAACTTTATGTGATTTTACTGCTCATCACTGCACTCAGCCTTTATTTATAGTTGTTACTTACAGAGTCGGCGTACTCACGTAACTTCCTGCATCTTGTGTACAGATCCAGGCGCCACAGGTCATCCGAGTGAGTGCTGATTCTTCCTCAGTTTATTCTGTAGCTTAGCAAGCTAGCTGCACGACGATCGCAGCCTTGCTCTTCTCCCTCCTATATTCTGGTTGTTCATATTTATTAGACTTCTCTTCTCATTTTTAGTAGATTGTATCAGACTTTTATCCTAGATGCTCATGACTAGTGACACCCGAGGTCAGGCCGTTGGTTTATGTTTGTTTACTTTTACTTGTTTGCAATTGTTTAATGAAAGAATTATGGCGAAAAAGCTTTTAAAATGAATTATTGAAGAGAATTGTCATATGTTCTGATTAACGAATCGGCTAGCCTAGTACTGTGATAGGCGCCATCACGACGGGGTAGTTTGGGTCGTGACATCATAACACAACCTTCTCAGCATGTTAAGTACTCCTAGTATTACACCAAAATTACGGGTAATAACATTGGCCCATACCTCTAATGTATAGTCCGTAAGTCACTCCATAGGTTGAAAATTCTGCAAAAAATTCACTTGCTTCGATTCATTTAACCTCTAACTCTTCCGACACTTACTAAACATAGTCATAATCACTTATAAACTTAGGAATAGCCTAGCTCTTTGAGCCTACGACGACTAACTCACAATGTATCTTAACGTATAAAAAATGCGAGATATAACACCTTCTTTGAAGCGTTCCCTCATATTCATGTCTTAAAATAGACTATGATATGATTCTATAATATGGATACATAATTTTGTAGGTGTTTGGTTATGTATATCACAATATTTATTTATGAGTATATGAGTTAAGTATCTATAAATTATTATTTGACTATTATGAGTGTATATAAAAATCGCGCTATGGCTAGTTTTGGCCTTTTCTTTCTTCTCCCTCTTCTTTTATTTTCTTATATTGTAAAAGCCTCTAGGTCCCTCATTTTTCTTCTTTTTTTTTGCTCAGGGTTTTATAATCTTGATACAGTAATGACACAACTCTAACTTATTGTTAGCAGATAAAAACAACTAGGAAGTGTTGATAGTTTTGTATCTTATCGAAGTTGACTTAATCCCATATATTTTGTCTAGGTTTTAATGAGTTGATCTTAATAGGGCTCATGATGTAACGATCCGACTGGTCGTTTTGAGCTCTGGCGCGTCGTTTAGCGGTTTGAGACCTTGAGTATCTTCACTTAAGGTATTATGACTTGTAAGTGTGGTCAAAATTTAATTTCGGGAAGTTCGGAGTTGCTTTGAAAGGAAATCTCAAATTTTGGAAGCTTTAAGTTGTAAGACTAAGGTTAAAATTTTGGGTAAACGACCTTGGAATCGAGATTTGAAGGCTCCAACAGGTTCGTATGATGATTTTGGGCTTGAGCGTGTGCCCGGATCGGGTTTTGGATGACCCGGGAGCATTACGGTTCTTATTGTAGAAAATTGGCATTTTTGGAAGAATGTTATAAATTTGGGTTGAAGTGTATTTTAATTTTATCGATGTCCGTTGTGATTCTGGTCTTAGGAGCGCTTCCGGATGTGGATTTAGAGGTCCGCATATCATTTTGGAGTCGTTTGGCAAACATTAGAAATTGGAGGTTTGTGGAAGTTTGACCGGGAGTGGACTTTTTGATACTGGGGTCAGATTCTAATTTCGGAAGTGGGATTAGGTCCGTAATGTCAAATATGATTTGTGTGAAAAATTTGAGGTCAATCAGACTTGATTTGATGCGTTCCGGTACAAGTTATAGAATTTGGAAATTTTAAGTTTGAATGGAGGCGCGATTCATGATTTTGATGTTATTTGACGTGGTTTAAGACTTCAACTAAGTTTGTATTGTATTTTGGGATATGTTGGTATATTTGGTTAAGGTCCCGAGGGCCTCGGGTGGATTGCGAATGGTTAACGAATCGAGTTTGTGTTTGGGGGAAATTCTAAGGCTGTTGTCTTCTGGTGTAACCGCACCTGCGAGGTTATGGCCGCAGGTGTGGAGTCGCAGAAGTGGCCATGAGGGTCACAGGAGCGGTTTTGGCTAGGGAAGGCTGGGACTACATATGCGGTCGACTTCTGCAGAATCAGGACTGTACTTGCGCACATGGATTCGCATAAGCGAAGGCACATAAGCGCGGATGGGGCCGCAGATGCGGAGTTGAGAGGCCTGAAGTAGGACCGTAGAATTGGTATTTTGGCCGCACCTGCGGACCGCAGAAGCGGTCAAGTGACTGTAGGTGCGAGAGGTCGATGGACAGTGTGTCCTTTTTAGAACGGGATTTGGCCCATTTTCTTTCATTCTCTCTTGGTTTGTGCGATTCTTGGAGAGTTTCAAGAGGAGGTTTCATCATCAATGGCAAGGTAAGTTATGCCCACCTATTGTGAGTTAAGTACATGAATTATATATGGATTTGAACATGAAAATTTGGTGGAAATTGATAGATTTTGAAGAAAACCTAGAAATTGGTATTTTTGGATTTGACAACAAATTTGGGCATGGAATTAAGGATAAATTATATATTGAGTTCGTGATATTATGGGTAATGTTTATCTTCGAAATTTTTTGGAATCCGAGGGCGTGGGCCCGAGGGTGACTTTATCGACTTTTCGAGCAGAGTTGGGAATTTGTTTAAATTGATTTATTATGAGTATTAGAGTATATTTTTATGGGTTTGTATTTTAATTGACTAGTTTTGGAGAGATGTGCATCGGTTTGTGTTGTTGGAAGAGCTTTAGAGCTGGTTATGGAACTTCGGAGCGAGGTAAGTCTCTTGTCTAACCTTGTAAGAGAGAATTAACCCCATAGGTGATTTAAATTGATATTTGGTTCTAATTGTGGAGGCTAGGTATGCACGAGGTGACGAGAGTCCACGCGTAGCTACTAATTATGCTATGTCCGGGAAGTTTTAGTACCCAAATCATGAATTACTTGTAATGTTTGCATCCTTTATTAATTGAAGTACTTGAATCATAATGGAAATTTTCAGAGGAAGTAGTAGAAGACCAAAATTTCACATACTTGAATTTTGTGCAAATTACTCGACCGTTAATAGAAATTGTACATCCTTATGTGTTAGCCTTGTGATAGCTTCTCATCCCGGAGGTTCATAAAATGTCCTCTTTTCTTGTGGAATGGGTCGAACGCCTCGGCAGTATAGATACATCTGTGGATCGTGCCGCACATCCCTCGACAGTGTACACATTATTCCGAATCGGGCTGAACGACCTCGGCAGAATCGTGCGTTATACCGTTAGTAGCCAATATTCTCGAGCTAGTTTTTCCATCGATGCCCGGCATTTTATGGTATTTATTATTATTTGGTATGGACACTTGGCATGTTTAAGATATTAAGGTAGAACACGAGGATGAGAAGAATAATTTATGTTTTAAAAAGGAATAATTGGAAAAATTAGGAAATTGCATATTTACTCCACTAGTTCTATATGCTTCATATCTCCTCATATTTTATTATATTGCTTTACTGGACCTTTAGTAAGCGTCAATATCGACCTCTTGTCATTACTTATTCGAGGTTAGACTTTATACTTACTGGATACACGTTATGTACTCATGATGTACTTCTGCACTAAATGTGCAGGATCTGACAGGTTCATTGATGATTACCCTGGCGCGTAGGCGCACCTATCGAGGAGACTTTATGTGAGATGCATTCCAGGTTACGCATGGCAGCCCATATGGTCTCCATAGTACTATTCATTTTAACCCGTCTTATTACATTCGAACAGATGTTGTATTATTATTGTACTTCTTAGAAATTTGTTCATGCACTTGTGACACCGAATTTTGGGGGTTCTTACGGAATTGTTCATTATTGTAGTTTGTGTAATTATTATTACTTACCCTATAAATTCTATTTCATACTCTTTAATTAATAAAAATTATGATTTCAAATACTAAAAGGAGTAATTAAGTTAATCATTCACCGTAGGATTGCCTGACGGCGGTGTTAGGCGCCATCACGACCTTAATGAATTTTGGGTCGTGATACATGATGAAAGTGATGGAGATAGAAGGAATATCATAACATACAAAGATAGCCTAGAAAAGTATAATGGCTTCATCTTGAAAAGTAGCTCATGTAGTAGTTCGAGGTGTGAAGTGAAAGGGATATCATGATTGGAGATTTCAATAGAATGAGTTTTGATTTTTTGTTCTTTTATTTTTATGTTTAAAAAGTAATAGGATTGCGAGATATTCAACATTTTTATTATCTTCGCTCAATCTATTTTTCTGCCGAACCTTTTCCTACAACATCGATGTTGCACTAGAGTTTAACCACCACGTTCATGATAGATTGAGAGATTCATATACACCTAAGACATTAGAATATATCTAATCACGAATGAAAAAAATCAGTAACCAAAAACATATAACCAATTACACAATCGAGTGAGGTTCTACTACAGGTCATTATTTGTAGTTTTATCCTAACACCTGACTTATATTAAATCATACTAGTTAAGATTAAGCAAGAATTAAAATAATTTTTTTGGGCACTAAAATAGGACCTAAATGTGAAAAAGTTTAGAAACAAAGGAATCTCAAATGATGTACGATTTTAGATCAATTACTACTTTTGAGATAGATGAATGAAAATCCATCAACTATAATCTCTACCCTTGAACCTCTGTTTGTCCTCATCCAGACAACATTCTCTCACCCTTCCAACCTCTAAAACCAAACACTCCCTTCAAGTGTATTGACCTCAAGGATTCTATTTTCACTCACTTCTAAATTGAAGATGACATCTATTAGAAACTAATATGCGAGTTTGCTACATGGTTCAACTTGCACCTCAAACAAGTGTACCATGGCTTGTCCCTCTGTTGTGATCAACCTTGTCGTTCAAGGCCATTTTAGGTGTGTTAAGTCCGAGAAATTTGTAAATAAATTTTGTGGTAGTTCGAGCTAGCTTGTGAGTTAATTGAACTGCCTCTAGCATTGTTCATAAGGAATTAAGTTGAAGATGAGAAATACAAGTTATGTATCTCTGCATTATTCTTTGTTTATGAGTGTACATGCAAATCGTGCTCTAGCTAGTTGTGGCCTTCATTCACCTTTTTATTATTCAATTTCTCTTATTTTTCTATATTGTGAAAGCTCCCAAGTCCCCTTTTCTTCTTTATGCTGCTTCAAAATGGTATGACCTTGCTTGTAACAACATAACCACAACATGTTGTTAGTGAATAACAATGGCCAAGATAGAAGTTGATTATGGTTGTATCTTGTTGAAGTTGACTTGACCACACATGGTTTATTTTGGTGGTAATATCGGTATTAAGAGGACTTGTGATGGTTCTGGTAGAGCTTGAAGATATACCATAACATACAAAGGTAGCCTAGAAGGTACATTAACTTTATCCTGAAAAGTAGTTACATGCACCGATTCGAGATGTGAAGTGAAATAAAAGGATGCTTGATTAGAGATTTGAACAAAATGACCTTTTGATTTTTTTCTTATTTTGTTCGCTTTCGTATTAAATAAAATTTAAGAATGAGAGATATTAAATTTTTTATCATCTTAGCTCAAGCTATTTTTTTGACCTTCCTTACAGTATCGATGTCGTAGTAGAGTTTAACTATAAATTTTAGAATGAATTGGTGTATTTCTTATATGCCTAACATACCGGAATATATTGAACCATGAATAAAGAAAGACATGACAAAAAAACATATTAATAAGTACTTGCGAGCTCAGGTTCTACGTAAGTCGTTACTTGTAATTTCATCCTAACATCTGTCATATAGTTGACACTTGCTCTAGATTAAGTTATCATGACCTTATAATGCATTGGTCAAAATTTGGATTGGACTTAATAGCCTTATTAGTCGTGGTCAAAGTCTAAGCCGATCACGTTTAGTGACGAAGAGTCCCCCCTCAGGAGAGCTAACGCCGAGGTCGAGTAGAGAATATAAGAAAGCAACGGTAAAATGAGTTTAGGGAAGGGAGAGGGAATATTCTATTTTAATATTCCTTTGGTTGTACTTTTTTAGGGTTTACAAATAATGTCCCCTATAAATAGGAAGAAAAAAATAACAAAAAGGGATCTTGAACCTTCTGAGAAGAACAGACTTGTAAAGTTGACTACAAAGAATATACAAAACTTATTTTTTCCACTGATTCCTTTATTCTGATATACCTTTTCACTCACAAGATCCAAGAGTCTTGTGTTCCTTTACATCTTGCATTATCTACGTTGCTGGTAGGGAGAAGATTCACCCAAGCCATTCAATATTTGGGTGATAAATTCCTCGTTATTACATGTATTTCCATTGCATGCATTTACTCTATACACCTTTCAGATCATTCACTGATAATCATTGCACACGATTGGCTTATATTTAATATTACAGGGCATAATTCCATTTTACTCACATATAGAATTTCCAGATCTAGTAGTCATTAAATTTAACTGGGATTCACCCCTTATCTTATTTATTATTTTATCTAAAGGAAAGGTTAATACTTTTTTGGTAAAACAATTTGGCGCCGTCTGTGGAGTTTCTAGTTAAAATCTTTAGTTTCTGCTAGATCTAAAAAACACACACACACACGACACTCATCTTTTTCTCATTCGCACAAACTAACGATGGCAGGAAAAGGAGAACAAAGGCTAAAAGCCATAGTAGATGTCACCGCACACCATTAACGAAACCGATGGAGAAGTCGAGGAAAACATAACACCAAGCGTTACGCCAGGGCGAAGCAGCTCACCTCCCCCTCATGGGAGTGTAACCATCTCGCGCGAAAGGGGGCTTCCATGTCCACCACCACTGAAGACGCACCGCCAACAGTGAAAAAACTATTGGAGACATGGCTAACAAATGCGCTAAGCAACATCCTCGACAAACCCATTCAAGGGGCAAGTCAGAACACCGTAGCAGCAAATACTACAAAAGCAGTCAGCGAGCAACCCGCTCCCCACCTAACAGGTAACATTCACACTACTGTTGTTGCAGGCAACGACGCACTAGCAGCCATCAATGTAAAATGAGAACAAAGCGCTCTGCGACCAGATGAGGGAGCACCAAGAAAGAGTCGATAAGATATCGGGCATCCCGAAACTCCTACCAAAACGGGATGTTGGCCGGTTCGTCGAACAGTCGTACAACGAAGAGGCGGCCCCACATGTCATACCCAAGACTTCCAAAATGCCTCTATATTTTCAAATATATGACGACACCACAAACCCTGAAGATCATATCGTACACTACGTCACATCGGTGAAAGGAAACCACCTCTCAAGGGAGCATGTACCGTCAGTATTGCTGAAGAAGTTCGGCGAAACCCTAACAAGGGGATCCTTAAAATGGTATTCACAGTTACCAGCACGGTCAATAACAACGTTCGAGGAAATGGCCGACAAGTTTGTAACCGCCTACACTAGGGCTAAGAAGGTAGAGGCCAGAGTGAATGATATATTTGCCATTAGACAGTCGCATGGCGAGGGACTCAGGGACTTCCTCGCCCGATTCAACAGAGTCAGAATGAGCTTGCCAAATGTATCAGAAGGGATGGCAGTGGCCGCCTTCCAAAATGGTTTGAACAGGAATGGGTCGAGGGCGACCATAAAATTGTTGAGCAGACTCATGAAATATCCCCCACCACTTGGGAAGAAATTCACAATGCTTATTGCGTCGAAGTAAGAGCAGAAAAGGACAAACTCAACGGCCCAACCCAACGGCTAACGTCTGTCCAAACAGAGTCGAGGAGAGACCGCTACAATAATGGCCGAAGAGATCACTCAAGTCCACATCCCAACCGAGACTGGCACCAGCCATACGTCAGAACGGCTATCCTACCATCTCCTCGCCATACAGAAGGGTCGTCCAGGCCAAATACAGGGAATCAACGAAACGAAAGAGGTATGCCTCCACTCTTATCCACTCACAATTTTTGTGTTTCCCCTTCAGAAATAGTGTACGCACTGGAGAAGCTCGGCCCGAAGGTAAAGTGGCCGCAAAAGATGAAGTCCGACCCAAGCACCAGAAAGTCGAACGCCCTTTGTGAGTTCCACCAGGAGCGAGGTCACAAGACCAAAGATTGTATAGCTTTGCGACAAGAAGTGGTGAACATGATCAACCAAGGACACCTAAAGGAGCTGATGAGCGACCGAGGAAGAGTCAACTTCGGCCGCGGACGAGAACACCAAGGCCCTCCAAAGCCACCCTCCCCCGCCCGCACCATCCAAATGATCATTAGCGGAGGCGACGAAGCCGCAATCAATCACGTGAAGTTCACCACCACGCATAAACTGAAGCGGTCGATCACCCATGAAAGGTATGATGACCTCGAAGACAGTATCATCTTCGATAAGTCAGATACCCACGGTTTGACTTTTCCTCACTTTGATGATCTTGTCACTACCTTACAAATTTTAGATACTGATGTAAAAAGAATAATGGTACACAATGGAAGCGGAGCGTGTATTATCCACCCCTAGTTCTCACACAAATGATACTCGAGGACAAGATAGTATCACACTGCATAACACTGATAGGATTTAAGAATGCAGTTGAGCGAAACTCAGGAGAAATAACTCTACCCGTCCTGGCCGGGGGCGTCACACTAGAGATAACGTTCCATACCATGAACCAGGACACAACCTACAACGCCATCATATGGAGACCTTCTATACATACCATGGGAGCCAGCTCATCCAGCTTATCTCAAGTAATCAAGTTCCCTACTCCGTAGGGGATATTCAGCATTCGAGGCAAACAACGCACGACCCAAGAATGCTATCGCATCACCCAAGACTAAACATACACTCAACAATTAAGAGGAACGGGCTCAGAAACATAGCAATTACCAAAGTCGGGGCCCGAACCCGACGAACAAAAAGATGTCATCAAGGACCCCGACGTCGTGGAGGCCACGAGGTCAGCAGTAGAATACCTCGACCCCGTCCAAATAGATGAAAACAACCACAGAAAAAAGACTTACATCGGCCATAAACTCTCCGAGCCAGGTAAATTTCATAATTTTTTTACTAACAATGCAGACCTATTCGCTTTCTCCCATGCAGATATGCCAGGTATCCCGAAAGATATTGCCACGCACAAGCTGAACGTAGATCCATTTCTACCCCCATTACGACAAGCAAGAAGAAAGTTCAACGCCGCAATAAATGAAGCTATCAGCGATGAGGTGGAAAAACTACTCACCAACGGCCCCATCAGAGAGTCCAAATACCCCCAATGGGTCGCCAACGTAGTCATGGTAAAGAAGAAAAACGGGAAATGGCGCATGTGCGTGGACTTCACAGACCTAAACAAAGCATGCCCAAAAGACTCTTTTCATTTACCGCACATTGACCAACTCATCGACGCAACGACAGGGCACGAGTTGTTAAGCTTCCTGGACGCTTATTAGGGGCACAACCAAATCCTCATGGAGGAGGAAGATAAGGAAAAAACCACTTCCATAACTCATCAGGGGACGTACTGCTATAGGGTCATGCCATTTGGGCTAAAAAAAGCAGGAGCAACCTATCAAAGGCTGGTCACCAAGATGTTGAAGAACCAGCTCAGCAACACAATGGAAGTGTACATAGACAATATGTTGGTCAAGTCCAAAAGGAAGGAAGATCATATCGACCACCAGAAGGAAGCCTTCGATATACTGAGGTGTTATGGTATGAAGCAAAACCCCAAAAAATGTGCTTTCGGCGTAACCTCTGGCAAGTTCATCAGCTTCCTGGTGTCGCAAAGAGGCATCAAAGTCAACCCCGACCAGATCAAAGCTATTGAAGGAATACCTAAAATACTAACCAGCAAGAAACAGGTAAAAAAATTGACCGACCGTATAGCCGCCCTGTCGAGATTCATCTCACGATCCTCCGATAGATGCCACAAATTTTTCAACGTACTCAAGAAAGACAACATGCTCCAGTGGAACTCAGAATGCATCGAGGCCTTAAGGGAACCAAAGGCATATTTATCCTCGCCTTCACTACTCGCCAAAGAAGACCCCGACGAACGCTTCCTGATATACTTGGCCGTATCAAAAGTAGCGGTAAGTGCAGTACTGGTTCGCGAAAACAAAGGTACACAATCTCCAATTTATTATATTAGCAAAACCCTGGTTTATGCCAAAACGAGGTACCCCCACCTCGAAAAGCTGGCTCTGGCATTGGTCATAGCTTCACGAAAGCTTAGACCTTATTTTCAATGTCACCCCATATCGGTGGTCACGACCTTCCCCCTAAGAAGCATTCTACATAAGCCTGAACTATCAGGGAGACTGGCCAAATGGGCCATCGAATTGAGCGAGCACGATATCACATATCAGCCGCGAACTGCGATAAAGTCGCAAGTACTAGCCGACTTCGTCGCGGACTTCAGCGCTAAGATAATGTCTGAAGTCGAGCAGGAAACTTCTCATACTACTCCCAACTTACCCGAACTATGGGTTTTATGCACTGATGGCACTTCTAACGCGTCAGGTTCTGGACTGGGACTCGTACTCGAGGTCCCAACGAGCAAAGTCATTCGCCAGTCCATACGGTGCCTTGATATGACTAACAACGAGGTCGAGTACGAAGCCGTAATTGCAGGACTAAAACTAGCTCTCAAGTATGGAGCACGACGAGTCATCCTTTTATGCGACTCACAACTCGTCATCAACCAAGTCATAGGGACTTACCAAATCAAGGAGCGATGGCTACAAAAGTACCAAGCAGAAATTCATAAACTACTGCCGAAATTCGACAAATGCCAATTCGATCAAATACCTCGAGCTCAAAACATCAAGGCAGACGGCCTCGCTAAATTAGCAGCAACAAGAAAAAGCATAAATGGAAAGGAGAACGTGGTCACCTTACTCCACTCGTCAATAGACTACCTTGAGGTACACTCTGTAAACTTAACTTGGTACTGGCGCAACCGTATTATAACCTACTTGCAGGAGGAATACTTCCATCAGACAAAAAAAGCCAAAAAGCTTCGAACGCAGGCGACCAAGTACATCGTCATCGACATCGACTTGTACAAAAGGACGTTCGACGGTCCCTTGGCAAAATGTCTAGGACCAAACCAAAATAGACACGTCCTTGAGGAAGTGCACGAAGGCCACTGTGGTGCCCATACCAGTAACCGAGCCCTCTTTAGATGCCTCATATGAGCGGGCTATTATTGGCCCACCATGAAGAAAGAAGTCGACGACTTCGTCAAAAAATGCGAGCAATGCCAGAAATATGCTCCCATGATACACCAAGCGGGAGAGCACCTCCACTCAGTCACATCGCCATGACCATTCATCAAATGGGGAATGGACATCGTGGGACCACTTCCAGCAGGACGAGGTAATGTACGTTTCCTTTTGGTTTTAACTGACTACTTTTCCAAATGGATAGAAGTAGGTGCATTCGCCCAAATACGTGAATAGTAAGTCATCACATTCATATGGAGGAACATTATATGCCGCTTCGGCATCCCCAATGAGATCAACTACGATAACAGACCACGGTTCACCAGGAAGAAGACCCTTGAATTTTTTGAAAAATGGCACATCAAGTGAATACTCTCCACGCTATATCATTCTGCAGGCAACGACCAAGCCGAATCCTCCAACAAAACAATATTAAACATCATAAAGAATAAACTCGAATACGCCAATGGACTGTGGCCAGAACTACTACCAGAAGTGCTATGGGCATATCGCACCACGCCAAGAACGAGCACAGGAAAAACGCCATACTCATTGGTCTATGGGACTGATGCAGTTATACCGGTCGATATCGGGGATCCAAGCCTGAGATACTCCAATGAGAGCGGACCAAGCAACGACGAGAACAGAAAGCAAGACCTTGACGAAGTAGAGGAGCGGAGAGATATGGCCTACATAAGAATGATATCCCAAAAAAAGCAAGCAGAACAGTACTACCACAAAAAGGCCAAAGTCAGACCACTCAAATTCGGGGACTACGTACTCAAGGCCAAAACACAGGCAAGCAAAGACCCAAGAGAAGGCAAACTTGGAACCAACTGGGATGGACCATACAAAATCACAGCAGCAACTAACAAAAGGTCATTCCAACTAGAAACAATGGAGGGAAAGCTACTACCAAACAATTGGAACGTCGCTCACCTCAAATACTTCAACTTCTAAAAATGGACATCCTCCAAGTCGTACTCTTTTTCCCTCACCCGGGTTTTATCCCTATTGGGTTTTACCGGGGAGGTTTCTAACGAGGCGATGAAGGGGACGTCTCGAAGTTCAAGTATGCGATTCATCGCTCCGCCTATCGACTACTACTCCAAGCAAAACAATGAAGGGACTAGGAAGATGGGAAATTCTCAAAATGTATGAATGGAACAAATCGACATGTAGTATTCTCCAGTGAATGAATAAACAAAGCAGCACACAACATTTTTGCACAACTCCAAGTCATTGTACATTCTACACTTCACGTTCGACCTCGCTCGAATTACTTTACATTCGACCTTGCTCAAATTACTTTACATTCGACCTCGTTCGAATTACTTTACATTCGACCTCGTTCGAATTACTTTACATTCGACCTTGCTGGAGTTACTTTACATTCGACCTCGTTCAAATTACTTTACATTCGACCTTGCTCGAGTTATTTTACATTCGATCTCTCGAATTACATTCGACCTCGCTTGAATTACTTTACGTTCGACCTCGCTCGAATTACTTTACATTTGACCTCGTTCGAATTACTTTACATTCAACCTCGTTCGAATTACTCTACATTCGACCTCGCTCGAATTGCTTTACATTCGACCTCGTTCGAATTACTTTACATTCGACCTCGCTCAAATTACTTTACATTTGACCTCACTCAAATTACTTAACATTCGACCTCGCTCAAATTACTTAACATTCGACCTCGCTCAAATTACTTTACATTCGACCTTGCTCGAGTTACTTTACATTCGACCTCGCTCGAATTGCTTTACATTTGACCTCGCTCGAATTACTTTATATTCGACCTCACTCGAATCGATCAAATCCCGACATCATTCGAGCTAAAGTCAATCTCGCTCAACCTCGCCAAAAGAAACATCACCCAACAAACAAAAAAGAAGAGAATGGGAATCCGAAAACACATAGGAAAAAAAAAGAAGGTAACTATTCCATTCCAACCCTTAGATTACATTACTCTTTACAAAGGGCCCGAGGACGCCCTCACAAAAATAGCAAAACAAACAAAAATTAAGTACAAAGGCTTCACGCTACATCATCCCCATCAACATACTCTTTATCATACCAAGGATTAGAGGCAAGCCCATCCACGATGTCATCATCATCGTCCCCTCTAGGTTTACCAGGCGCATAACCACAAGCTTCACGAGCTGCCCGTGCCTTGACACGAACACCGGTAAGCTCCTCTTCGGAAACCTTCCCAGCAAGCCTCAAAGACTTGTACACGTCAAGTTGAGCCTCAGCATGAATCCACATCTCGTATAACTCCCCTGATACATTCAGGTCGGTGGAAGCTTGAGAAGTGAATGGTTGGGCCAGTTGTTCCTTCTCTGCCTTCAAGATGACGACCTGCTCATTCAGACCAGATAACTCCCCCTCCAAACTCCCAACCTGCTCCTCCAACCTCTCCACCTTAAGTGCCGACGTCTCCGCCTCACTGGCCCGCTCAGACCTGCAAACGTGCAGGGCACCCGCCAAAGCTGCATCCTCAGCCACCGCGGCCATCCTGGTCCTCTCAGCTAGATTCGGCTCTATGACCCTAGCGCTCAATTCAGCTCTCAAGTCGGTGGCCCTGACCTTGATTTGTTTGAGCTTGACCTTTGAGGACGCCACTCGCGCCTGGAGATCCGCATTCTCGGCCATTACCCCTTTACTCAATTCAAGATCGTCTTCCTTAGACCTCCGCGTCTCCTCCAACACGCTGCATTGGCCAATGACTTTCATTATCTCTTCATCCTTCTCCTTCAGTTCCTCGTCCTTCCTCCCAATCTCATCGTGTAACTCTCGGAACTGGCATCCTTTCCAACACTCCTGACCATCCTCCGATACTTGGTACGGTAATCCCTGTACTTAGACTCCATCCTCCTATAGAGAGCAACCCTCTCCTCCTCTCGTCAGTCACACTCAATCTCTAGGATAAGAGTCTGATGAGCAAAAGAAGACAAGTCAGCCAAAGTAAAGTAATACCCACGAAACACACAAAAACTCAGAAGAAAAGAAGTTACAAATCACCCGCAAAACCATGCCCGATATACCTAGAGAAAGGTCGGTATCGTTCAGTGTCTACAACGTCCTGTTTTTTGCCTCCGCACACAATGGGGCGAAAGATGGTGCCACGCGCTCTGAGTCGACCAAGAGGTTGTGATTCACAGAAATGACTATGTGCCGATTAGTACCTTCCGTCTTTATCTCCACACGAGTATCCCTCTCAGTGAAAGTCCGCACCTCCTCGGGTTCGATGTCAGAACCGGAGTTGAGGTCGGGGACCTCACCGCCCCTTACGATCGCCGATGAGGAGCCACCTTCAACAGCTCGCACGAGTCCTTCGCCACTATGAACCCCCTCAACTCTAAAGGGCCTTTTCTCCCTAACACCCGTCGCAATAGCCGCCTCCGCGGCTGGAAATGACCTTGACCTTGCCTCAAGAACCATGACTCTCTCCGATTCTTCACCAGCAATGGCCTTCCCTATATCTACCCTCCGCCTTTTCCTCGGCAATGTTTCCCCGCCACGAGATGACTCGTCGGCAAGAAGAAAAACCTGCTGAGACGAAACCTCATCTAGGACGACAACGACTAGAGAGGCGGGATCCCTTACTGGTGGAGCTTGAGCATGACCTCGTACAGACTCGACTAGAGCGAACTCCATCGCGGTCGAGGTCACCTTCTGGCGAAAGGAAAGAGCAGGGGCCTTAGTCTTTTTAGAAACCCACCGACCTAACACCAACGGGAGGTCAAGTTAGAGAACGTTAAATGAAAAAGTTAAGCCGGAGAGTACGAACACTTACGAGACGAGGTCCTAGGGCCATGGCGTTTATGGAAGGATGCCCAATCGCAAATACCCACGGTGTGGGGCAACACGCGAGTTACCCAATCCTCAATGTCCAAGACAAGAGAAGGAGAACGCCTCACAACTAAAAACAAGGAAACCGTAAGCGGGTCGAAGACCGAAAAGAAAAGAAAAAATAAAGAAATAATAGCAAATGGTACGAGGAGATACTTACGACTGTAATTCCACTTCTCAGGAAACCCAGTCGGGTCCTCCACTAGATGATCGATTCTGATGAAGAAATATTTCCTCCATAATAGTCGACTTGATTTATCATCCATCCCGGCCACCAATCCCTTCATTCCACGATGCCGTAAATGTATCAGAGTGCCTCTAAAAAAGGTAGGCGAGAACAGGTGCAGCAAATGGCAGATGTCGATCTCACAACCGGCTAGTTTCGCGTACTTAGCCAGCATCAGGAAAACCTTATATAAGTAGGGGAGGGCTGTGCCTGTCAAACACCATAAAAGTGGCATAATTCCTCTGCTAACCGAGGGAGAGGAAAGGAATATCCAATAAAGAAGGGATAAGCATAAAAGCACAGAATCTTGGCCGATGAACCTGAATCATATCGCCCCCCGCCGGGACGATTTCGACGTGAAGTAGGATACGATATCTAGATCGCAGGTAAGTTAATTCATCTGGCCCCATCTCAGAAAGCTCAGGAGCAGGAGCGGGAGCAGGTTCTTTAGGAAAATCATTTCTGATCGTAGGATTTTTGGGAACTACCTCCTCTACGGTGGGGAAGCTGTCATCCCCTTCAACCACGAGCTCCTCACCGACAGGAGGAATGGCCACCGATAAAGGAGTGGCATAGGAAACTTAATCATGGCTGTGAGGGAAAGTTGACATACTGACAATGTAATGTGTATACAACGAGAAAAGAGAAAGGGGTTAGTGACTGGGAAAGAAACCAGAATTAGAGATCAAGAAACTGCAAGAAATGGAGGAGACGATCACATAGAGAATGTATGCTTAAGAAGAAGGAGGTAGTGAAAGTTTCAAATGAGAAATCCCTCTCATCTATTTATAGGGTTGGGTGGCGTCAGAATCGAGGCCAAAAAGCCGTCAATGGCACCAAAATCGAAGCACCAACAGTGCAGACTCTGCATCGGGAAGACGCGTAATGATGACGCGATTGACGATGGCATCATCCTACGTCACCTACACCAACCGCAGCCTTGCTAGAAACCATCAACTCGACTTCGACCGATCCGATCCAACCGTCACGACCAAATTTCTCTCGGAGCGAGCACATGTGGAGTCCGCTCATCGAGGACGCTGAAGATCACGACCTCAATAAGTAGGAGGGACTAATTGTATTGGTCAAAATTTGGACTAGACTTAATAGCCTTATTGGTCATGGTCAAAGTCTAAGCCGATCACGGTTTAGTGACGAAGAGTCCCCCTCAGGAGAGCTAACGCCGAGGTCGATTAGAGAATATAAGAACGGTAAAATGAGTTTAGGGAAGGGAGAGGGAATATTCCATTTGAATATTCACTTTGTTGTACTTTTTAGGGTTTACAAAGAATGTTCCCTATAAATAGGAAGGAAAAAAGGACAAAAAGGGATCTTGAACCTTATGAGAAGAACACACTTGTAAATTTGACTACAAAGAATATATAAAACTTGTCTTTTCCACTGACTCCTTTATTCTGATATACCTTTCACTCATAAGATCCAAGAGTCTTGTGTTCCTTTACATCTTACATTATCCACGTTGCTGGTCGGGAGAAGATAAACCATTCGATATTTGGGTGATAATAAATTCCTCATTATTACATTTATTGCCATTGCATACATTTACTCTATTCACCTTTCAGATCATTCACTGATAATCAATGCACACGATCGACTTACATTTAATATTGCTGAGCATAATTCCATCTTACTCACATATAAAATTTTCAGATCTAATAGTCATTAAATTTAACTGGAATTCACGCCTTATCTTATTTATTAATTCGTCTAAAAGGAAGATTAGTACTTTTTTGGTAAAACATATAGCAACACATATTTTTCCCGCTCCAATTTTATGGACGTCGCAAAAGAGACCTTATAACAACACACACTAGTTAAGAAAATAAAAAAAGAAGTTTTGGGCGCAATATATGAGACCTAAAGGTGAAAAAGGATAAAAGAGAAACCCAAATGATGTACGACCATAGATCATTATTAGTATAAATTCCATCAACCACAATCTCTACCTTCATACCTTCTTTTGTCCTCATCTAAACACCTTCCCCCCACCCTCGCAACCTCCAAAACCAAAACTCCCCACAACAGGCGTGTATTGACTTCAATTTTAAATAAAGACAGACTATGTGCAAACTACAGTTGTAACTCTTATTGGAGGGAAGAGGAAAAAAAAATACGGAGCAGTTAATTTAATTCCACCACCATTCCCTTAGTTTCCCCTCTCTGTCTCTCTCTCTCTCCTTAGCTTGAAGAACAAGAGTTTTGAGTTTAGTACTAGCAACCCAAGAACTGTACAAATTTAACCGAATCTTCCTTCTTCTCCCCCCCCAACCCCCCCCCCCCTTTTCTACCCATCCCTTTAACCCATTCCCCAAATTCTCTTAAAAATTGAGTCCTTTTTCGTTCTCTCCCTTCCATGATACTTCACCATGTCCAAAATGAAGCATTTACTCCGTAAACTTCATATCGGCGGTGGTGTAGCCGATCAGCATCCCCACCACCCCCCTCATCACCCGCCTCCTCCTCCTCCACCTCTACACTCTCCTCCGCCTTTGCTTGATCCGAATCAGCAAACGACGAACCGGTTTGAGCAATCTGGGTCAACTTCATCTGTCTCCCCGACACAATCTGGGTCAACTTCATCCGCATTGGCGAGAGCCGCGGCTGAGTCGAATTCGGGTTCGCTTTCCGATTCTGCTGACTTTAATTACTTCGAGGAGGAGTTTCAGGTTCAATTGGCTTTGGCGATCAGTGTTTCTGACCCGAATTCTCGTGAAGATCCAGAAACGGCCCAGATCAAAGCTGCACAAGAGATTAGCTTGGGCTGTTCCCCTTTGGAAAATCCTGTTGAGTTCCTTTCACTTCGTTATTGGGTATGAATCAATCCTCCTTTTGGTTTTCCTTATTGCGTTTGCAAATTCTCAATTTAGGTTTAATTTCAACATTTTTGCTTATGGATGGAAAAAAATATTGAAACTCTGCTTCAAATGATCCTAATTGGCCACATAAATTATCTAAAATTAGACTGCCTGACCTTTTTTGTTATTATTTAGGGGACAAGGTAAGGGGATAGTGAGAATCAACTCACACCTATTGAACAAAAGACCCCCACCAATACACGTCTTTCGTAATTGGACTGCTTGAACTTGTGCTTCTAGATAGCATCTAAATCATAGGCCTCTGGTAATAGGATCAAGCTATAAGTCTCAGAAATTTGAACTTGACAGCCAATTAAATTAGCTTAAAATTGGAAGTTAGGCTTTATATTTGAAGCTCTATTCATTCCATTGTAAGTGCTCTAGCTACACCGTCCTCATCTTTACCTTACACATGTTCCATGTGTTTGCTTAGATGTATGATGTAAGCATAAATCCCACCGACACCGGGGAATGCATCTTGAATGGATTTTAACCTACATTCTTGTGGCAACATCTAATTTTTGTTTTGTGTACATGTCTTGTCCTAAAGACCTTTTAATTCAATCTATTTTCCTTTAATATCTCTTCGTATAAAATCTTTTAGTATCCCCTATAAGAAGACAATGAGTGCAGGTTCCTACTATGAACTATGGGGTTGATCTAGTTGCTATTAATCACTTTCCTCCAAAGCCTTTAGGCTAAACTAGCTATTTCAAGTAACTAGATTCCACAAAAGTCAGATATTCCTTTTAATGCATCAATCGATTGGGATCTTCTTACATTTAAGTTTTAGATTACCTCATTATAAATGCTCTATCTCGTAACCGTTGTCGTGTTAATTGAAGTGTTATCCATCCACCTACATTTTGTATTTTATTGAGCCATTAATGAGAACTCCCACCCGTGCACGACTCTTACTTTTTCGGTTGGATTCAAATACTTTTTTGATAAAGTATCCTTTAATTGTGAATTCTGTAATAAAGCAACAAAAGTCTAGTTTCTAGCTATTTGACTATCACTGGTGGTGTTTTATTAACCCGATTTGAACTTACAATTGCATGTATTACATTCCACTAAAAATGCTTTACAAATTTTAAGTGAAAACAACTCGATTCATAACTAAAATTAAAAATAGCCAGTCTAACAAAATAACATGTCTTTAAAGTAAAGTAAAATGTTATTGTTTTTAAAAGATTGTTTGAAAATATACAGATGCGAAAAGCTTACAAGTATGTCAGATATTAAGAAGTGAACAAAACTTAACATTTTGGTTCCGAGTTTCCTTTTGTACATAGAGGGAGATACCTAGACTTTACATTCAAAAGTAACGTTCAGCCAATGCTTCTTAATGTTTCATCTCCGAAATTAGATCATTTGAGTATTCTCAAATATGAACCTTTAGAGGTTATTTCAGATTTTAGTAGAGTCAAACAACTCCTTGTAACAATTAAAAATAGAAAAAAGAGTAGTCCGGTGCATTAAGCTCCCGCTATGTGCGGGGTCGGGGAAAGGGTCGGACCACAATGGTATATTGTACGCAGCCTTACCCTGCATTTCTGCAATAGGCTTTTTCCACGGCTTGAACCCGTGACCTCTTAGTCACATGACATCAACTTTACCAGTTACTCCAAGGCTCCTCATTAAAAATGTACTGATAAAAGAACAATTAACAATATAAGCTTGGAGGTCAATTTGAATTACATTCTTCATCTTTCGTAACAACACCATCATTTCATGGAACTAAATAGATGCTTTCTCCACCATTTTAGTTAGGCGTTATCTTGAATATAGAATTTGTTAGGTATTTATGATTAGTTACTCCTGGTATCTTCATGTGGGTTTGACTTAGTTTATCTTTTTAATAACTTAAAAATATCCAGTGGCACACATTTCGAAACTCGGTGGATAATGGGCTCACCCCTCTACCCTTCTCCACTTAATATTAGGCTTTTATTTGTGAAATTGTGGCAGAGTTCAAGCTCGTGATGTGCGCCTAACCCGCATCACAAGATGTATTCTTACGACCAAAGCCTAGGGGCATGTGGGTTTGACTTAGTTATGTTAAATATATGGCATTCTCTACCTTTCTTTTTGGCTTGAACTATTAGGAGCAATGAATTTTGTGAAGTAGGTTCAAATGATTCAGTTTACTACTCACTATTTCAGATTGGTTTAGGCAGTGATAATCTAAAATAATCTCAAAGATCTTCAATCAAATTCTTGGGACCCCAATTTGTAATCTACATAGGTAGAAGTGTTGGGTATTGGTGCATGTCGATGTACTTGACCCTCCTCTCTGAAGTTTATGGTACATGGATATGGTTAACATTGGTGCTTGCAGGTTGAGTCATCACAATTAAGCATTAGAAGATTGATAAGTGCAATACCACATTTAAATCATGGGATAGCGCTACTAATATAGTGGATGCTTTGGAGTCTTCTTAGTTGCTGTAATTGCTTTCGTCCAAAGCCTTTAGGCTAAATTGGCTATGTCAAGTGGCTACACTCTGTAAAAGTGAGACGTCGCTTTTAATGCATCAATCAATTGGGATCTGGTTACTTTTAAGTTTTAGATTACCTCATTAAAAATGCTCTACCTTGTTAACTTAAAACTTACTGGCCAAAGAATTAGTTTGCGGAAAGTCTAGCTATAAACTTAATTTAGTTCAGAACTTGTGTTATATTACTTTTGGCTATGAACTCATATCACTTAAAGCACTCATATCATCTTTGTCATGCACTAGTCTTCCTACTTTTGCATCAACCCACCTGCAGGGCAACCCGCTCCTCTACACCAAATGAACAAAAAGAATAAGAAGAAAAATGGTAGGTGTGTGCAAAGGTTGAAACATATGCTTTGGTTGAGATGTCTAATTTTGTGTGTGTGCATGGTTTGTTTAATGGGAGCTTATTTTGGTATATTTTTAATTGAAACTAGTATTCATACCCGTCCGTTGCACGGAGAATATTAAATAAAATTTTTCATGAGAAAATATTATTTGAAAAATACGATACACACAAAGAAGCATGTAAATAATATTATTTTATGAACGTGTAAATGCACCGGATATCCATACATTTACGTCTATCCAAATTCAACTATTTTTTCTTGAATTACAATATTATTTTTTAAGTACTTGAAGAAACTGGAAAAAAATAGGATAAAGTTTGCATTTAAAATGTTTAAAAATATTTATCATCTTTTTGTTTTATTCATGAACTAGTAGATAATATTATTATATAAACACGTCAACTGATAAATGTTGGTGTAAAAATATGAAAACATATCAGTAATAATATAATTAATATGTTGAAAAGTTGCCTCTTTTGATAGATATATATCCGTTGGAGAACATTTTGGCCGACCAAGAAACCTTGCTATGGTGCACATTTGTATATTGTTCGTACCAATTGGCACCGTTTGCGAGAATGCTGAAATCTGCTGGCGTATTTTGGATTAGATATAAATTTTGAGAATAATAGGTTTTTAGTTAAAAAGCCGTTGGTGATGGAGTTAAGGGCAATAGTTCTTTTTTTTAATAGACGTGGGTTTTGGGGTTAGGTGTTTTCTAGGGATTAGGTTAATTACTTATATTTTGAAATTTAAATGTTAAATTAATTTTTTAGGCATTTTGCCGTTTGGATAATTTTTGCAGATTTTTGTGTTGATAGTTACAAAATTACATCCAACTTCCACATAACTTAGCAACAAAAATCATATAAAGAACTTTCACGTCTAATTTAATTAGAAATGCCGCAGTTCACAACTATATCAGCATAACTAACCACACTAATTCTAAACTAACTAATTTTATTATATTATTTATTTATCTTATCCTAATATTGCCAATTGTCTTGAGCAATGCCAAGTGACTTATTATTAGGCTGCCACTTGGCTTAATGTAGATACTTGAAAGAAGAAATTGCATAAATAATTATTTGCATAGGAGAACGTGGATAATAATCAATCATGGAGGTAGGAGAATTGTTGTTCCAAGCCCGCATTTGGGAAGATATTAGTCGTGGGGTGGAATTTTCTGGTGATATGTTTTTTCCGTCTTTATTTTCTTGTTTCTGTGTAAAAAATATTAAGTAGATTAATAAATTACAAATTACAACACAAAAAACGTGGGAGAAAATATTAATTTCTTTTTGCATTGGAAGGTTTAATAAATAAATAAAAAAAAACTACCAAACAAATGTGGCAGGAAGTATTAATTTTTCTTAAACGTGGGAGGAAGCATTTATTTTTAAAATTGGCAGGTTTAATTTTTTTATTTTAATTTTCTATCTTCTATTTTAAATAATGTTGAAACTTTTGTTGGAGTTTTGTCCTAAAAAGTTAAAACTTAATATGTTATAGTGATGATACTTGGCCCAAAATTCATCGAAATAGTATCAAATCTTTGTCTACTATTCAAAATTCTTCAATTGTCTAAATTTATCAATAAATTTTTGAGTGATATTTATTTACATTATTTTTTCAATCAATTCATTTTAAATATCCAAATATTATATTTATTTCCTCTTCTTGTACATTTTTTCCTACTGCTATATGATTAGTTTTCCCGTTTAGTATTTTACTTATAACTAAAATACCCTTAGTTTTTTATTAAATTGTAATTTTGAATTCATCAAAAGTATAAAAGAGAAGCAACAACAACAACAAGCCCAGTATTTTCCCACAAGTGGGGTTTGGGGAGGGTGAGATGTACACAGCCTTACCCCTACCCTAGAAGGCAGAGAGGCTATTTCCGATAGACCCTCGGCTGGAGAACGGATGACAAAAGTAATGGCAAGAAGAAGGAATAATAACAAGATAAAAATATTGAAGCCAATAAAGCAGTTAAACTCTAGGTAATAATAGCAATCTATGAATAAAATGATATCATACTAACACTAATGCTAGCAAACTGGAAAGACAAAGGATACGCTCGACTACTTACTAATCTTCTACTCTAATCCTCGACCTTCACACCCTTCTATCTAGGTTCATGTCCTCAGTCAACTTCAGCTGCACCATGTCCCGCCTAATAACCTCGCTCAAAGACTTCTTAGGCCTACCTCTACCCCTCCTGATACATACTGAGGTTAACCTCTCGTACTTTCTGACTGAGGCTTCTATACTTCACTTCTTAACATGCCTGAACCATCTCATCCTTGCCTCCCGCATCTTTTCCTCCACAAAAGCCACTCCTACCTTATCCCGCACAACTTCATTCCTAATCTTATCCAACCTGGTATGCCCACACATCCACCTTAACATCCTCATCTCAATTACTTTTATCTTCTGGACATGAGTGTTCTTGACCGTCCAACACTCTGTGTCATACATCTTAGTCGGTCTAAATACAACCTTGTAGAACTTACCTTTAAGTCTAGCAGCACATTTTTTTATCACACAAGACACCGGAAGCGAGCATCCACTTGATCCATCCAGCTCTGTTACGGTGCGTGACCTCCTCATTAATCTCCCGGTTAACCTGTATTATAGATCCAAGGTACTTGAAACTACCTTTCTTGGGGATAACTTGTGTATCGAGCTTCACCTCCATGTGCGCTTCCTGGGTAACGTTGTTGAACTTGCACTCCAAGTATTCCGTCTTGGTCCTGCTCAACGTGAAACTCTGAGACTCTCGGGCCTGCTTCCAAACCTCTAGCTTCTCATTAACACCATCCTGTGTCTCGTCAATCAGAACTATGTCATTAGCAAATAACATACACCATGGCACCTCTCCTTGAATGTGTCCGTCAATGCGTCCATCGCCAAGGAAAATAGAAATGGGCTAAGAGTTGATCCCTGGTGCAACCCCATCACAACTGGAAAGTGTTCCGAGTCTCCTCCCGCAACCCGAGTCTTAGCTCCATCATACATGTCCTTAATCACCTTAATATAGGCTACTGGGACCCCTTTAGCTTCCAAGCATCTCCAAAGCACCTCTCTCGGGACCTTGCCTTTTATTATTTGGCAAAATGGCCTCCTGGCCACTTAAACTTGTGCCGATTTGCCAACCCGGTAAACGAACTTAGGAATTTCCCAATTTAGCACCTCAATTTAAAGAATAAGGACTAAACATATCCGTCTGAGCGTGTTTCTAAATCACTAGATAAAAATGACATGTCATATGCTTAACCTTTTAGAATTTGACATGTGTAATTTCTAGGTCTCTCTTTTTTAATTCCGAATTTCCAGTTTATCAAACTTTTAACTTAATTCTTTTTATTTCTCTTCTCCTCCACTACAACTGAGACCAGCAAAAAACTCATAAATTAGCAAAAAATTCAATTTGGTTGGAGAATTCTCTGGTGATGTCTCTCGCCAGCAACGAATAGTTTGCTCTGTCTGTTTGCCTACTCATTTTGTTAATTTCTAATCACCATCTCCGCGCAAACACCTTATTCCATTTGATTTCAAGCACCTCAATCACCATTTTCGTCGAAACTTCCTTCCCACCAAGCCCATTGGCATAGAGCAAATAGATTAGAAATGGCATTTCATCCCTGCCGCTAATATTTTCTTAAAAAAAGAAAAGAAAAAGAGAGGAGCATTGAACATATGGTAAAGCTTCACCCATAAACCGCCTGATGTGAAGAATGTACTGCAAAAAAAAAAATACTCCAAACATTTAATGTGAAGAAGAGTCTTCTTTTTCACCAGAACTTCATCACTATCGGAGTAATGACCAGATCAGAGAAATTGATATGATTTTCTTCTGCCAAAATTCGATTTGTGGATTACCTTCTCTTTAGGTCCTTATACTCAATTAAGAAAAAAAACTAGAATTGATTTTCAATCGAAAAGAATGGAGAGGGGCTGGGGAGGGAAGGTTGGGGTGAGGGATGGGAGACGAAACGAAAGAATGGGGAAAAGGGGTGGAACGAAGGAGGTGGGAGGAAGAGTGGGAGAAAAGAGATGCCTTTTTATTCTTAATTATCTTTTGTTATTTATTATATATTTTAATATTTTTTTCTATTAAAACCGTTGCATTCACGTGCCACTTAAGTGTGATTTGCACTCAATTTTGCCATATCAACAATGTTTTTTCTACGTATGCATGGTCAACGGTCAGAGGTATTTATTAGCCTTATTATGTAAAGTAGAGGTGCTAAACTAGGAAAGTCGTAAGTTTATTTACCGGATTGACAATCCGGTACAAGTTTAAGTGGGCGGGAGGCCATTTTGCCTTATTATTTTGTTCAAAAGTCTAAATAGAGTAGCCGTCTATTATTCATATTCTTCAATTTGTCTAAATTTATAAATAATACTTTTGTCTATTATTTACTGACTTCATAATTTTATCTTTGTTTTTTTTTTTTGTGTGTTTAAAATTTTTTCATCAATAATTGTGAAATTTATCAAGTAGCTTTGTAGTATCTTCACACTAAGCTTAATCCTATGAGTAAGTATTGTTTTGTCCTAAAATTGTCAATTGACTTTTTATTATGCTACCACTTGGCTTAATATGGTGTCTTTGCCTTTCTTTTTAATATATATAGATTACATACTTAATACTGCGGCACAAAATAAGACTTTGGCTCATATGCCTTGTGAGAATGCACGGGAAGATATATTATTCACATATCTTAACAATGATACAATGTGCCCTATATATATATAATACATGTCCTACTCCTAATACATATGGGATTAGGGTTATTTACTACTATTTAACTACCAAACTAACACTCCCCCTCAAGCTGGTGCATATAAATCATATGTACCGAGCTTGTTACATATATAACTAATATGAGGACCAGTGAGGGACTTGGTGAAAATATGAGTATTCTTTCTTTGTCTGATGAAGTGACAATCAATCTCAATGTGTTTAGTCCTCTCATGGAACACCGGATTTGATGCAATATGAAGGGCAGCTTGATTATCGCACACAAGTTCCATCTGACTGATGTCACCAAATTTCAACTCCTTGAGCAATTGTTTGATCCAAATTAGCTCACATGTTGCCATAGCCATTGCTCAATATTCTGCTTCTGCACTAGATCGAGCAACTACATTTTGTTTCTTGCTCTTCCAAGACACCAAATTGCCTCCTACGAAAACACAATATCCAGACGTAGAACGTCTGTCAGAAGGTGATCCTGCCCAATCAGCATCTGAGTATCCAACGATCTGCTCATGACCTCGATCCTCAAACAATAACCCTTTGTCTGAAGCCGATTTTATATACCGAAGAATGCGGACAACTGCATCCCTGACTATCATAGGGAGAATCCATAAACTGGCTTACAACACTCACATGAAAGGAAACGTCAGGTTTAGTCACTGTGAGATAATTTAATTTACCAACCATCCGCCTATATCTTGCAGGATCGCTAAGCGGCTCCCCCTGTCCTGGCAGAAGCTAGAATTCGGATCCATCAGAGTGTCAATCGGTCTACAACCTGTCATTCCTGTCTCCTCAAGAATGTCTAAGGCATACTTCCGTTGTGATATCACAATACCTGAGCTAGACTGAGCGGCCTCAATACCCAGAAAATACTTTAGTTTGCCCGGATCCTTAGTCTGAAAGTGTTGTGATAGATGTTGCTTCAATTTAGTAATACCATCATGATCATTGCCGATAATAATAATATCATCAACATAGACCACCGGATAAATACAGAGACTCGAAGCAGAATGCCGATAAAATACAGAGTGATCAGCTTCACTCCGAGTCATGCCAAACTCCTGGATAACTGTGCTGAACTTACCAAACCAGGCTCGAGGAGACTGCTTTAGACCATAAAGTGACCGGCGTAGGCGACATACAAGGCCACGAGACTCCCCCTGAGCAACAAACCCAGGTGGTTGCTCCATATAAACTTCATCCTCAAGGTCACCGTGTAAAAAAACATTCTTAATGTCCAGCTGATAGAGAAGCCAATGGCGAACATCAACCATGGATAGAAAAAGGCGGACTGATGCTACCTTAGCCACGGGAGAGAAGATATCACTGTAATCGAGCCCAAATATCTGAGTATATCCTTAGCAACAAGACAGGCCTTAAGTCGATCAATCTTGTCATCCGGACCAACCTTGACTACATACACCCAATGACAACCAACAGTAGATTTACCTGAAGGAAGAGGAACGAGCTCCCAAGTACCACTCGTATGTAAAGCAGACATCTCGTCAGTCATAGCCTGTCGCCATCCTGGATGAGACAATGCTTCACCTATAGACTTAGGGATGGAAACAGAGGACAAAGAAGATATAAAGCATAATAGGGTGATGACAAACGATGATAACTTAAACCGACATAATGGGGATTATGATTAAGTGTGGTCCGTATACCTTTCCGAAGTGCAATCTGTGTACTAGGAAGAGACAAGTCTGTAGTAGGAGCAGGATCAGGTGCAGGATGTGAATCAGCTGGGCCTGATGCTGGGTGCGGACGACGATGATAAGTCAAAAGTGGTGTTCCTGTGGCTGGGGATCTAGGAGGAGCCACACTAGACTCCCCAATAGTTGGAATGGGTAAGACTTATGTGGCAGAAGGTGAAGGAGGAGCTTTAGTAAACTCCTTAAAGGTCGGTATAGGTAAGGCCTCAGATATATCAAGGTGGTCAGAAGAGGTAAAGAAAGATTTAGACTTAAAAAATGTGACGTCTGATGACATAAGGTACTTACGAAGATCAGGTGAGTAACACCGATATCCCTTTTGAACACGAGAATAACCAAGGAAGGCACACTTGAGAGCACGAGGAGCTAACTTATCTAAAAACACGAGGGGGAAGAGAGTATAATGGTGACTGGGAAACAATACTGAATACGGGATCTTATTCTGGATGGGAGATGAAGGCATCCGATTAACCAAATAACAAGCTGTGAGAACTGCATCGCCCCAAAAACGCAGCGGAACATGAGATTCAATGAGAAGTGTGCGAGCAGTCTCAATGATGTGCCTATTCTTTCTCTCTGCAACCCCATTTTGCTGAGGGGTATAAGGACAAGAGGTCTGATGAATTATTCCTTGAGAGGTCATAAACTGCTGAAATTGAGAGGATAAATATTCTAAGGCATTATCACTGCGAAAAGTGTGAAAAGAAACACCAAATTGATTTTTGATTTCAGTACAAAAATTCTGGAATATAGAAAACAACTCAGAACGATCTTTTATTAAGAAAATCCAAGTACATCTTGAATGATCATCAATGAAACTAACAAAATAACGAAATCCCAAGGTTGAACTGACTCTACTCGGACCCCATATATCAGAATGAACTAAAGAAAAAAAAGACTCTGCATGACTCTCAATACTACGAGGAAAGGAGGCTCGGGTATGTTTCCCGAGCTGACACGCCTCACAATGTAATGTAGATAAACTAGACAAACTAGGCACCATCTTCTGAAGCTTGGATAAGCTTAGATGTCCTAAACGTCTGTGAATTAGGTCCGGAGGATCTGTAACTAGACATGCCTTGGAGGAATTGAGTGAGTTAAGGTAGTAAAGGCCTTCTGATTCAAGTCCTGTTCCAATCGTCTGTCCCGTACTGCGGTCCTGCATAATAAAAGAATCATCAATAAAATAAATACCACAATGGAGGGCACGAGTCAAACGACTAACAGATGCAAGATTAAAAGGACAGCCAGGGACATAAAGAACGGAATCTAGAGTGACAGAGGGTAGGGGATTCGCTTGTCCAACTCCTTTTGCTTTAGTTTGAGACCCATTGGCTAAAGTAACAGTGCGAAGAGACTGTGAATACGCAATATTTGACAAAAGTGATTTATTACCAGAGATATGATCAGAAGCGGCTGATTCCACAACCCATTGTCCAAGAGTACTAGACTGGGAAACACAAGCAAAAGAATTACCAGCAACAGAAGTATCAGTCTGAGCAACAGAGGCTACTTGTGGAGATGTCTGCTTACTTGCTCGATACCGAAGGAACTCATTATACTCCCCTTGAGATAAAGAAAATCCCTGGTTACCTGTAATCTCGGTCTGAGCAACATAAACATTTTTGGGTGGACGATCATGTAAAAAATAGCACACGTCACGAGTGTGTCCAAGTTTATGACAATAAGAGCACTTAGGTCTAGATCTTCCAAAACAACCTCCTCGTCTATTCTCCATAGTTGGAGATGCCCGATTGTCCACTGACTGGGATGCAAGAACAGATGAGTCAAGTGTCTGTGACGAGAACACTGGGTGACTTGGTGCTGCAGCAAGGCAAAGTAATCGCGAGAATAATTCATCAACTATGGGACAGCCGGACTAGCCAAATCTGATCGCGTACTGAGTCAAGATCATTAGGAAGTCCAGCAAGAGTAAGAACTAGAAACATCTTTTGTCGCTGCTCTTGTTGCTTTTCAACACTAGCAGAAACTGGCATCAACTTCTCAAATTCCTCCATGACTGCCTGTACTTGTCCCAAGTAAGTAGACATATATAATTCATGTTTCTTTAAATTTGTCATCCGCGATATCACATCATAGAAACGAGATATGTCATTAGTGTATAAAATGCGAGCCTTTTCCCAAACCAAATAACATGTCTGGAATGGACGAAACAAGGGCATCAACTTGGAATCAATAGATCGCCACAGAATATTGCATAATTGAGCATCAATCTTCTCCCAAAGTGTTTTGGCCTTTTCATCTCCTTCGCTAGACTTCTCGATTAGATGATCTTGAACACCTTGACCTTTACACAGCTCGACAGGCGAAGCCCAAGCTAAGTAGTTTGAACTTCCCATTAAAGGTTCTGAGGTAATCATCACAGCGGAACTGCCAGAGCCCGGGTTTTTAGACCCGAAAGCATCAACTCCCAAAGACATCGTTGGATGAAGAGAGGTTTATAAAATTATCACCAAATAACAGAAAGAATCAATTGAAAACTCCCTGAAACAGACGAAGGAGACACTGTTTTGCCGGCAAATTACTGTAGCTGCCGGAAAACAAACAGTGTAGTCGCCGGAAAAACTCAAAGTTGTCAGAATCAAATGAAAACAGTATGGGTAGGGTCGGAATTGGTAGAAGATTAGACTGCCCTGAAGAAATTTTCGAAAAAGATGACCGGAACAGTGTTCACGCGCCGGCGCGTGGGTCTGACGCGCCGCTAGCGTCAGAGGCTCCGGAGGCGCGTAAGAGCGCGTGGGTGGGGTTCTGCCGGTGTGGTTTTTTGGGGTTTGGTCGTCTGAGAAATCCGCACCTGCTTGTATGTTATTTTTCGTAAAAAACCCACCGGAAAAGGGATTTAGTTAAAAAACAGCCTGAAAGTCACCGGAAAAAAGGCACAGTGACTGCCCGGACTCGCCGGTAACTGCACAACGAGGATTTCTCACTAGTGGCTCTGATACCATGTGAGAATGCACGGGAAAATATATTATTCACATATCTTAACAATGATACAATAGGCCTATATATATATAATACATGTCCTACTCCTAATACATATGGGATTAGAGTTATTTACTACTATTTAACTACCAAACTAACATGCCTAATGTGCATATTGTGAAATTTGAACGCCTGCTACCTGCTAGATTCCTCTCGTTATTTAACTTAGGTAAACACAACTTCAATTGACTCTATTTTGTCAGAAGTGATAAATCCTTCTAATACAATAATGACAACAATTATGCATATATCTCAAGCTTGTTGGGCTATTAGTGATATTACTAATACCTAAGTTTAGATTATTGGTACATTTTTTTTTTTAGAAAGGTAACAGTGTTTTATAAATCTCCAGCACAACGACTGTGCTTGAAACGATATTTACAGTTCAAAAAGCAAAAGTAATCCTTAATCTTCTTACAAGGATTCAATAATGTCTAATAAAGATGCTGCCTCTTCCATGATTTATTCTTTACAACAAAAATAAAAAAGAACAGACAACTCATCGTGATTTTCTGACTCATCGTGATTTTTTGATTTGGGTTGCTTGCTACTTCCTTCAAAACATCTTGAGTTTCTTTCCCTCCAAATTGTCCGCCAAAAACTGGCAGGTAATATTCTCCATCATGTCATCTGCTTCAAAGTTCCTCCCATTTGTATACATTAGCATTGTCAGAGGTTCCTTGAGATGCCCTTAAGCCTTCATTTGGAAGGCACTTCATTGAAGGCTTCACCATGTTTGGGCGTCTGCCTAAACGAAACCAACCAACGTTCGTGGATCGCAATCCTGTCTAATCTCACGCTAATTTTGTTCTTCTCATGCTGGCTAAGCTTCCCGTGCATATATATTTTCTTACTTCTACTTATCGTAAACTCTTACTCTAGAGTGTTTCACCAAGACTTAAAGGTAAGTACTATAGAGTAGTTATTAGACCGACTATGTTATATGAGACAAAGTGTTGACCAGTCAAGAATTCTCATGTCCAGAAGATGAAAGTAGCTGAAATGAGGATACTGAGATGGATGTGTGGGCACACTAGGAGATAGAATTAAGAATGAGGATATGCGGGATAAGGTGAGAGTGACCTCCGTGGTGGACAAGATACGGGAAGTGACACTGAGTTGGTTCGGGCATGTGAAGAGAAGATGCATAAATTCCCCAGTTAGGAGGGGTGAGAGGTTGACTATGGTGGGTCAAACGAGAAGTAGAGATAGGCTAAAGAAGTATCGGGAAGAGGTGAAAGGCAGGATATGCCACATCTTCAGCTTACCGAGGACATGACTCTTGATATAGGAGGGTGTGGAGGTCGGGAATTATGATAGAAGGTTAGTAGGTAATCGAGCGTTTTTTTTCATACCAGTAGTATTTGTAATTTTCGCGTATTTCCTTATTTTAGATTTCTATTACCTGTTGCTTCTTTTGCTTTAGTTATCTTATTATTTTGCTATTATTCCTGCTTCTTTTTCGTGGCTTCCCTACTATTGTATTTCTTTTTCAACACTGTTGTGACTATATGCTTTCCTTGAGCCGAGGTTTATTAGAAACAACCTCTCTATCTTCACAAGGTAGGGGTAAGGTCTGCGTATATACTACCCTCCCAGATCCCACTTGTGGGATTACACTGGGTTTGTTGTTGTACTTTTACTTATCGTAAATTCTTACTCTAGAGTGTTTCCCCAGAGTTCAAGCCTTTGATTGACTCCCTTGTTAGTTCCATCAATTAACACGATATTGTTTGCAACAATGAAACAACTATGCTCAGTCCAAAACAAGTTGAAGACGGCTATGTGTATTCTCATTGATCATATTCAACACAATATTGTATGCAAATAGTAAAAATGATGGAACCATATTGTACTATTGGTTTGTTCATCCATAACTAGAGTAAACAAGTGTAAGATCAAAATAGATTCTTGGTTTAAACCAACGGTTATGGGGAAATCACGTATATCTGCTTTTGCTACTTCTAGTGCTCATGACAACCCCTTTGCACAAAACCTTTATGATATTTATGTACTTAACATGAAATTATGTATTCTTTAGGACCCACTAGAGGACTTTTTCAGACACTTTCTCGTACTTTTCTTTTGGGTCAGTTAATATCATTTGGAGATTCTACTTACTCTACGTTTGAGTTACCATAAATCTTCTTAGTGAAAATATAGCCAATGTTATAATATGTTGAGCATAAATCCAAACTTGTTCTTTGTCACCCTTGTATCGTCTTCAAAGTCTACATCTCTCACTCTTTCCCCAAATTTATTATGTTGTAGGCACAATTAAGTAATTAAAAGCGAGTTCTCTCTAACATATTAAACTTTTAGATGAGATAGTCACACTCTTCAACATGGTATGTGAGCCAAACTCATCCCTGTAGTTGTGTTTCCCACTGTTGGGCTCTCGTTTTCAATTATTCTTGCTCCATATGTCTAATCTTGAGCGTGTGAAGGGGTGTTAAAGAGTCTCATATTGGTTAAGGAAATGAGTAGTTTGTCTCTTTATACGGTCTTGAATAATACTCACCTCATGCGTTAACTTCTATGGTTGAGTTAGGTGAAGGTTCATTTCTTTACATTTTTAGATGAGATGATAACACAGTTCTACATGGTTTCACAGACAGAGGTTTTGAGTTCAAGTCTTACCTCCACTCATTGTCTAACAAAATGTTCAGGCACCTAGACCAACAAAAAAAGTTAGGTTTGTATGTAAGAGAGTGTGTTTAAGACATAATTAAGTAATTAAAGTGCGCTCTCTCTGGCAGTTTAAACTTTTTGATGAGATGATCATACATCTCGACACATTGTATAATCATTCTCATTGACGCTAGCGTAACATTAGCCTGACCAGCCTTAAAGGCAAAGCAAAGCCTAAGGAACGCACAAGAGGTTGTTTTCGTACATAAATCCACTTAGTTTGTCACAGAGGTGATTGAACAGGTTTTTGCTTTAAAATACTGCCATTTTTCTCTAGCCAAATGCACCACCAATAGCCAATATCCCAGTTCCATTAAGCCCTTCTTACCGTGACCATAATTCACTTATGCAGCAAGGAGCGGGCCAATTATCCACTGAGTTTCAAACTGTGCGCTGGTTTGGCTCTCGGGGATTTCTCGATTGTTAAAAAAAATTCACTTATGAAGCATGAAGAGTTCAAGGAGTTCAGATACTATGTCTGAAAGCTCAGAAGACATGTATTAAGCGCTTCTGTTTGTTTCCAGTTTAGCTTTTGTCATGTCTTTGTTGTGTAAAGAAGTGTAGATGTTTTACCACAATCAGAAACTGGTGTTCATGGAGTTGGGTCTAACTGCGGAAAAGAAAGATTAAAAAGATCAGGGACATAATTAAAGGTAGTGATTGGACAAAAACATGTACTCCTTTTTTTCCAATTAGTTGTCCTATTTTCCTTTAAAGAAGGATATTCCGAGGCTTGGCACATCCCTTTGAATTCGATAGCTTTGTTTAGCCTCCTTTACTATGTCAGCCCCTCCATATTGGTTATGGCTGATCTGAACTTTTTCTTCTGATACATATGTCTAATCTAAACCTAATGTCTAATTTTTGGAGAAAAGGAATCCTTATTCTTAAACTGAGCGGTATGCATGTCATTAGTGATGAATAATTTAAGACTTCTTTCTTCTCCAATTGAAGTATTGGGTTAGTGTCATAGTAGTATTCTAAAAGTTGCTGCTTCTGCAGATGATAACATACAGTTCTTTTGCTCCAACTTTGCTTTATATGTCATTCCAAAAGTTCTTACTTTCTTAAAATGAAAAGAGTGTTTAATTTTATGTCTGTGAAAGGTAGGACTGGATAAACGTTTACATTATTTTGAAGTAAATACACCAAGAAGTTAAAGTTTATCTCTTTATTGGACCCACATTCACTTAATATTTAGTTCTTACCTTGATCCTATCTCCTATTGAATTAGAACATTCAACACTGACAAAAGCTGCAGTATAAAAGTATTAGTAAACACAGTCGTCGTGTGTGTATAAACAGTTACCACTACTAGTTTGAACTAAGTTTAGTTCGTAACACCAGAGAAATAGATTTTCACTTACTGTTGCCATGTTAAAGTGTAGTTTTGCACATGATTATGTCCTTATGTTCAAAATTGGACTTTATTTCTGGGGAGGAATATGCTTAGATCCTTAAAATTCTTGACAATCTCCTGCTACCTATATTTGCTGAAAACACTTTCAAGATCCCATGCTGTTCTTGCACGAATAACTTTTAGCAGAATTAGGGCTGTCTCTGTTTAGCGTTTTGTTTCCTGTATTCTTTGCTTAATTTTTGCATCTTAAGTTTCAATTGGTACTAAACCACCTACTTGGTGTTAATGCAGAACTATAATGTCGTAAATTATGATGAGAAAGTGGTGGATGGATTCTATGATGTTTATGGAATTAATTCCAGTGCGGTGGTTCAGGGGAAGATGCCTTTATTAGTGGATCTAAAAGCAGTTTCAGTTTTGGATAATGTTAATTACGAAGTTATCTTAGTAAACCGTGCAGCTGATATGGAACTGCGGCAGCTTGAGGAGAGAGTGTACTTCATGTCACGGGAATGCCGAGCTTTGAAGAAGGTCCCGGTTACAAGTTTTTTAGTTGAGAAAATTGCTGAGCTTGTTGCTAATAGAATGGGAGGTCCTGTTAATGGCGCAGAAGAAATGTCGAAGAGGTGGACTGCAAGGAGTTATGAGCTGAGAATTTCATTGAACTCTATCATTCTTCCCCTTGGCTGTCTTGATATTGGACATTCACGACATAGGGCCTTACTCTTTAAGGTGACAGCAGCTTCAGTCTTCCCTTACATTTCTTTACTAGATTGATATGGATGATTAACTGGCTTTAGGATAACTCGGTGTTGGATTAAGTATCAAATGATTTGGTACTCGTTACCATTTAAGCAATCAGAATCGAAGTATTCCTGGGCTAACTTCATTTTTATCATCTTTAGCACCCACTATTTACTTCAAATAGATCTTTGAATGTCTATCTAGGTTCAGCAGTGAAATTCATGCTTTACCATAAGGGCATCAGGCATCTTATTCAAAATGAAAAGCAGCACTAATTATGTTGTTTTTCAATGTATTTACTCCTTTCGTGATCGAATGGAAAATATGGAAAATTTCTGACTTCCAAGGGTAAATGATTGACTTTCTCCTGTACTAGTTCATTGCTGGGTTGTTTTCTTTTCTAAAGGAGTCACCATTTTCTCTGATTTCTGTTGGTGTCTTTCCCAGACTCATGCTTCTAACCAATATGGATCATTTAATTTGCTGATAGGTACTTGCTGATAGAATCAACTTGCCATGCAAGCTCGTTAAGGGAAGTTACTATACTGGCACTGATGATGGAGCAGTTAATTTGATCAAATTTGACAATGGAAGGTAAACAATTTTTTGATGGGCGTATTTCCTGGATGTATATGTGAACTATAGTGTTTGCTGAAAATAGTGGTTTGTGTTTTGAAATTTTTTAAGAGTAAATTTTGTTCTGCTTTCTCAAGAGTAGTATTTCTAATAAAAGCTTTCCAAGTGTCTATTGAGTTTCTGATCTCTCTCTCGTTTTAAATTTTTTCATCCATGGACCTTGGGCGTAACTTAACTCCAAAAACTAGCTTGTTTGTGTGTGTGGGGGG